>JAOEGS010008759.1:0-106056 GCA_025447755.1 Corythornis vintsioides | reverse complement strand
AGTTTAAAAATAAAAGAATGTTTCTTTTTGTGTCTGTAAGTGTGTCAATTTTTAGATTAAAAAAATAAAAATAGTCACATTGAAAAAAAAAAAAAAAAAAAAAAAAAAAAAAAAAATCAACATTTTCACAAGAGCTTGAACACCACTGAGAAGGTGTGTCTAGGGAAGGGGGGAAATAAAATATATATATATATATAAAAGCACAATGCCTGCAAGAAGTGGCATGGCATTAAATGGGCAATGATGCTAGGCTGGCTGGGAGGTTGGGGTTATGGTTAGGCTAGAAGGGAGGCTAGGGTTATGAAGAGTATTCCTATACTGGAGAAAATGCATAAAAAAAAAAAGAAAATTACAAAATGACCCCCAAAGTTTAGGCAATGATTTGAACATAAGTACACCAGATACTATAGCAAGGGAAAAAACACTGCAAAAAGTACTCTCTATTTACAGAAGAATGATTTAAAGACATTATGGTTTTCTTTACAAATAGATGTAGAACAGGAATAGTCCACATTTTTAAAAACTCTTTACATATTTATCTTTAGTAAGTCAACCTTCCTGCCCACGCTCCTCGCCCCACGGCCCGGGCAGAAGGCATTGAACGGACTCTCCGGCAATTCTTCATGGTGTGGCCCTCGCTCTCTTGGAAAGTCTCTATGGGCACAAGTCAAAAATAGATTTCTCTTTTTGACCCGCAAATTAAAAAAAAAGGAGGAAAAAAAAAAACCAAAAGAGAAAAGAACCAAAGAATCTGCATAGTTCAGTCATCACTGTCAGACAGAGTCTCGTATTGCGCCGACAGCAGCGGCGCCGGCTCTCGCTCCCAGATGCGGCTCTGTTGGTGAGTGGTTGCTTGGCTGATGGCGGGCGGGGCGCAGGCGATGGAGGTGGGCGGGGTGCTGCTCAGCATCCTCATCGTCAGCGGGTTGTAAGGGAACTGGGTGGAACCTGAATCGAGGAGAGTTTCTCCAAGTCAAAAAACAAGAGCTGGTCTAAGAGATCTGTATCTGAAGGACAGGCTGGTCTGGGTTGTGACAACTAGGAGGAAAATGTGGCTCGGAATATCCCCGCGCACCAGCTTACAGTGTGGCTACCTCTGCTCTTTCTACGGACACCACCTCGGGTTTAAGTTTGAAAGAAACCCATTTCTCACCTGTTGATGAAGGCCTGTCCTCCCAGGCCCACACAGGAGTCTGTCTGTGGTAGTCCCCTTCTGAATGTACAGATGAGACAGAAGAAGGTCTCTCAGTTCCCAAATATCCCTGTCCAGGAATCGGAGACTTTGACTTCCTGCTGTTTGACTTGCCCATTAGCTTCTGCTTGCTCACACCCCCTCCTGGGACAGAAGGGACAGATTTGACAAAAACGTTACACTGCATTTTAGCCAATGTTTATTTCTATACATTTTCACAGAGCAGCACACAGGAGTTTTGCACTGGTGCCACCTGGAATGCTGATCTACAACAATGGGAGACCCCAGAGGCTGGTATTCCAGTGCTGGACAGCCCCTGTTCTCAGCTGTTTCCTTTTTTGGGAGAAGCTGTTTTCAGTTCAAGGCAGATCCCTCTGTCACGTGTTCCCTCCAGGTGGTGCATTACACATGTGCTCCATCTGACCTCCAAGAAGCTTCAGGTATCTACTACACTCTGTTATCTCCTCCAGTTCATCAGCATTGTCATTCTCCAAGAATATATTCCAGAAGCCACCAGCCCCATTTTGAAAGCCAGGACCACCAGAGGGAATGGAAACACCACCTCTGTCCGTTCCAGAGGACACACAGTGATTGGCAGTGACACCATGTTCATTTACATCCTGTATTTATTTATTTTTCTTTAAGACCATTAAATACTTAGGAGTTTCAATCCCTCACCTGAATTTGGTGATGGATTAGCTTCTTCCCTGCGTGGCTCACTGCTTGCTGGCACTGCAGCACTGGAACTGCCAGGTGCTACAGCAATGGATTGTGACATGACAACTCCATGCTCCTCACTCTTGTCATCAAAGTTGCCCATCAATGCTTTCCTAATTATGTCTTCCAGACCCAGATTACTGGCAGGATCTGCAAAGGAATGACCCCTAGAACTGACTGCACCTAGGAAAGAAAAGAAAACATAAAGGGAAAGGTGGGAGGGGAGGCAAAACACTCATCTCAGAGAAAAAGGATACAAAGGGATATGGGAAAAGATTTGAGAGACAGAAAGGTGGTGGGGGGAAAAAAAAAATAAAAATGAGGGTTTTTAAAAAAAATTTAAAGGCAAAGCTACATGCTCCAAAATGGCTACAAATTCTTTGCCTCAGCTGTCTCTTCAACACAGTAAAAGTTTGGGTTCTATAGCTACCTCTGTGTAAGAGCACATTGAAACAAATCATTCTTAAGGTCCCTTCTAAATATTTTCTGAAACTTGCTTTTCTGGTTTTATTTTTCCCTACAATACAGGAAGCAAACTTTCATGTAGGCAACTTGCTTTTAAATTTTCATAGTCTTCCTCATTTAATGGACTCCCAAAGCATATAAGTGAAAAATATTAGCTTACTTTTTCTGAAACATAAGTTGTTTCTTTTACTGAAAAACTTACCTGAGGTAGTGACTGCTGGCAAATTGAATATTTCAGTCCCTGGCTGAGCAGTTGCTGCAATTAAAACACAGCATTTAGTTGCATTTTTCAGTACTGATGGTCACTGTAAGTTATCACTACTAGTCCTAATGCAGAAGATAAAATTACTTTTTAACTATTTTAATGTTTTGTTTGTTGTTGGGGTTTTTTTTGTTTTTTCTTTTCTTCTCAATCTTCTGTTATTAACTTAGTTTGTTTCTCAATGCAAAAGCACCTACTTTTGAATAAATACTCCAGTAGGTACTGAGTTCACAAACATACTGAGTTCATAAACTCTCACTATTGATCATAGTGATACAAAGTTTTGCCAAGTTTCTAAGAGAAAAACAAAAATACAATTCTAGTATCATATTCTACCAAGTCAGTATGCATTACTGAAAGTATATTAAAATATGTCTTTAACAGCCATAACCATAATGGCAAAGAAAACACAAACCATTCAGTTTTGAGATACCTTTCCAAAGAGGAAAATGTGCAATAGTGAATGTTAATATGATGCAAATTACAAACACAAAGTTAACATGAACAATGTCAGGTTTTAACAATTCTCTCATGAATTATGTATTTTTTCCATGGTTTTCAGAAACCTTTTTCATCTCTCAAATTGTTTAAGCACTTATATGTGACAGTGCTACATACACCAGGAATTTAAAAGGGGGGGGGAGAGAGGAAAAAAAATCTGACAGTTATTTGGTCATAGGTTATATATGTATGTCTTTTATATTAAAATATTTATTTTCATATGTTATTTGAAACATATTTAGACTAAGACATCTGTGGGTGGCAGTTGTGTGAAGTTTAAGGTGGAAAAATTGAGTGAAAAGGCAAGTCCTGCATACCCATGTCAGAGTCACCTCCACCAGATGAGTTCAGCTTTCGAAATATCTCCTGTTTCTTGGATTTTACCATTGGTGAAGTGTTCTCCAGTTTGGTGAAGAATGAAGGCAGGTAGCTTATGCTGCCTGGAGAGCGAGAGTCAGTCCTGCCAAGACCAACATGTGCCAAAGAGAGAACATTTTTCAAGGTGTACATTCAAATCTTTCCAAAAGCAGTTGGAAAAAAACCCCACCATCATTGATATGAGCTTGGAGATCCTTCCTCAGCATGTTTTATGGGGACTAGACATGTCCAGTGACTCTCCAAGGACACATGCTTTATCCAGGTAACTTTCTACAGCTCACAGAAACAGTAACTATGTAATGGTGTGGGCTGGAGAGTGGTTCAGAGATGCTCTTGCAAATGAGCTCAGGGCACCTACTCCTGCTTTGCCACTTCCATGCTGGCTAAGTTTGCACTGCAAAGTGGGAGGTGGCAATACGTCTAAGCTAGAAGCTCAAATGCTCCTCCTACTGCCAATCTTCACCCTCTTGACCCCTGTATGCCACTAAAAAGGATGTATTTCTATCTAAGTCTGCACACTCAGCCTCTCACACATGGCCCAAGTAAATAAGCTATTTCAGGCATTCTTAGAAACCAGTTAAAATAACTTAAGAGTCTGGCTCCAGAGCTGCCAGTTATCCATCCTTCCTGTATGGCACAATCAGACAGGATCCACGTTCTGTACTTCTTACCCCTTCTACACTTTACATTCACAGTATTTGGTACACTCTGTGCACATAATTTCTCTCACATTAGCATAAAAAAATTGCAGAAGTAAATGTCAAACTGCAAAGGAGTGCATTTTATCTTCAGATCTTAAAATAGGCAATTTTCACGCTCTTTATAAAATGATAAAAGCAGTAGTATTCCAAATACATAGTTTTAAGAAAAAAAAAAAAAAGAAACTAAAGAATGAAGAAATTCAGATGAAAAAGTCTAAGCTAATACCAGGGACACAAACAATTTGCACTGTTTTCAGAAGTGGATAAAAATTATCAACTTCAAAGATTCTTTAATCTGCTCTTTAACAAAGATACTGTTTGCAGCACAAAGATCCAGCATAATGTTTTTAAATTCAGTTTTACACATACCTCTGTTCAGTAGGCTCAGTTCTTTGGGAAAGCAAAAGAACATTTTCCTGTTTTTCATGTACAACCGGGACCTGAGGTGGCGAGATTGGCTCATAGGGCTCTGAAGAGACATGACTCCTCTCTGGAGATTTTCCAGGTCTACATCCATAATTCAGAGAAGACAAGTACTCTTAATGCACATCAGGAAGTAGTTAACACATGTAATTGCATTCCAGTTGTTACAGAACTACTCATGTCTAGTTACATATGTCACATGCTTTAGTATGCTTGGCGATCTCAAGAAGATGACTTTGAATTGTCCATAATGACTCTGATAATTTCTAAGTAATTAAACATCTTCACCCCTCTAAAGACTGGAATTTAGGCATAAGAAGTGAAGGGAAAACAGTTATAAGTTGTGTTATGGAGCCAAGCAATTGTCAACAACAGTGCAAGACAGACCTTGCCTGGAAAAAAAAAGGTCAAAAGATACCTCTACTTCTGATCTACATCAAGATTACTGCTCTGGCTTTTTGTAAGTATCATATTTGCATATTTGGACATTGATTCTATCTGCAGTAAGACTGAACAGATGTGTTACCTTCCCCTGGACTTGTCAGACAGGTTTTCAGGTGACACTCGGGCACCGGGCCGCTGGTGGTGGACAGGCTGTGACTGCGACTCGGGACTGTAGCGATTTGATGTCTTTGCCCGAGTGGAGACAGGGGTTGGAGCAGGGCTGGAATTCTGGAATGTAGTGGTGGGAGGCTGCAAAGAGGCCTGAGTAGCTGCTTGGTTTCTTGCAAAGTCTTGAGTAATAATTTGCTGAGGTAGCCAAAAAAAGAGAAGAGAGATCTTGGTCATGTTTTGGGCAGAGTATGTGTATTCATCAACCAGGTGAATCTCAGACTGATTGTAATGAGATGACTATAAGTTCATCAGGTTAGTGCACCATGTCCTCAAGTAAAACCGGTAATTGCAGAACTGCTGTTATGTTCCAAAACTTGTCCTCTCATCACCAAAATATAGATCTTTTCTCATCTGAAAGATACATGCAAATAAACCTACACAGATGTGATCAGCAAGGGTGATGAGTCGATGGGTCCTGGGTACATGTGCCATCCCCTCTGTCTGGGAAGAGGGAGGTGGAGGTTGCTGGGGTGAAGGGGGTTCCTGTGGCGTCCTGTAGCGGTGAATTGTCCCCTCATACTGCCTGTTTGGGTCACCTATGCAAAGACAAAAAGGTCAGTCTGTTAACATGGTATTACTAAGCTTCAAGGTTTTAAAGTTCTGTGCTTACAAACTTCAGACTTACTCTCTGTCTGGCTTGGTTTAGGTGTCTCTGGTTGGTAGGGTTGTAGCTTTTCTTGAGCAGGTACAGGTGAATTTGCAGGGCTGATCACCTCAATGGCATCTCCAGGAGCTTCATACCGGTGAGAGGATACTGAATATCAAACAAGGGTTGCAGAATGAGTAAAGATCTCAGAATATTTTTGTGGCCTACACATAGCAAAACTAGCACTTTCATTGAAATGGCACCAGCAACATGAAAATCAAAGACTTTTTTTTTTTTCTCATGGTAACCATGGTGACACAAACATTTCCACAAAACAGTGTTCCAATGTAAACCAAATCATTTTAGGTTTCCTGACTTCTGATAAGGTTATTATCCTGCATTTCATGTTGCAGCATGGAATCCAAAGAAAGCAAATAGCTCTATTTTTGCAAGAATCTCAAATCACTACTCTAAAACTATTTATCAATGAAGTGTTTCTACTGTGCAGAGCTGAATATTTTGCCATTAAACAAACATTAGAATAATTTCACATTATATTTCTCTAAAAGGCTAAGACAGGCAGCAAAGAAGTACATAGTTACTAAGATACGTACAACTACTGGAAGAATCTGAACTCTGAGAGCCCCTATCTCGTGCATCCTTGTCTGAAGCAATCTGTCGAGTGATGATCACATCTATGAAGTTAGCAGCAGTAATTGTGGTCTTTCCTCGAGTTCTCAGCTCTTCCTCGTACCTGGATTTAGGAGGAGGTCCTTTCTCTTTACCAGCCTCTGAATAGACTACTGTTGAAGATTGTCCCTGGGATTTGCCACCAGAAAAATTTGCAGACGTGTAAGGGCATTGGACTGGCCTCTTTTCTACCTCCAGTGTTTTCTGTTCCATTTGCTGCTGTTCAGTAACCACAGCTGGCCGGCGTCCCATATTCTCTTCTATCCTGGTTCCTTCATGCTTGTTCTCCTTTCCTTTGGCAACTTCCATCTGAGGAGCAGAGGCTGCAGCATCTACTAGTGCTGCAAGAGCATCAGCAGCAGTGTTGTAACGGGAAGCTGGCAACCCTTGAGTAATAGAGGGAGCTCCAGGGGTGAGCTGCCTGTTGGCAAACATTGAATATTCTGAATTATATCACATGAAAGAAAGAACCAGTCATATCAATTAAACACCAAAGAAGAGCTTTTGTGACACTAATTTCTACCCACACTGGACTGCTGAAAATGCATTGGATCATTTCCAGTAACTCCAAGAGCAGACAGATAGTGGCACATCCTCATTTTGCAGTATTTTCCTCATACTAAAAGTACTTTTTAATAAGCTCATTTTTAGAGCAGAGATCTCTGCAACAGTGATTTATAAAGCGTACATGATACGTAGCTGAGCAGCAGGATCCAAAGGTGTGATGACACTTGTCCCATTGGTTCCTTGAAAAATACTAGGCCTTTGCTGCAGTATGTTTTCCTGGCTTCTAACGGAAGGGGACGGTGACCGAACGTAGCCATGGCTGCCAGGTCTGCCAGGCTGCTCTGTACCTGCAGGGCATGGAGGGGAAGAAAATAAAAATTGTATTTAGATCACTCTCGCAACAGTGCAGAACTATGATGTCTCCTCTACATCCTTTCCCAGTTGCTTCCACCACTGAAGGTTTAAATGGCAGCATTCTGTTTACTGTGCTCTGAAGGACATACAAGTTGTGCTGGTGATAACTACAGGTACTACACTGCAGTGAGAAAACCATCAAGGAGCCTGGTACTTGCAGAAGTTGCAGTTATGACCTGAACTGCCAGGCAATTGGAACCTGCCTTCAGTGCAGACTCAAGCTGAGCAGGGGAATGTGTTGTTAACATGCTGCACGTTCTAACAGCAGCTACAGAAAACAAGCAGCTATGATCTCCAAGACCACTGAACAAGTGTAGCAAGGTGCACTGACCTGGTCGCAGATAAAGGTCAGCAGGGACTGAGGTGATCCTCTCCCTCTCCCGCTCTCGCTCGCGCTCCCGCTCGCGCTCCCGTTCCCTCTCCCGCTCCCGTTCCTTCTCCCGCTCCCTCTCCCTCTCCCTTTCAGCATTTGCAGCTGCAGAGGCTGCTAGGTGTGTAGGGTGTCCTGGAAGGTCCACAAGATAAAACCAAGTAACACAGAGAGATAAACATAACTTGATGTAAACACTTCCAGTATATTCTGCTATCCACTCTAAGCAAAGTTTCCCAAATACATTTTAATTCCACCCAAGACTATCTACTTATCCAGGAGGACAAAAGCTTCACATACAGTGGACAGTAGTAAAAAGCTGTTGAGCCTTCCAAAGTGGTTTCTTTACAGTTAGAAAACCAAAAAGCTTATAGACCCAAGTTCTACTCTTCAACACATGGCTTGTTAGTGAAATCATAATCAAATAGCTATAAAGAAAAGAGCTGACAGTGATGCAAACTCTGAATTTGGCAGTGCTCCTTCAGCTGCTAATGTCCCTACAAGGGATATCATCAAGAAACTTCTGCTATCCAAGTGAGAAGTGCATGCAAAAAGCATTACCTGAGAAAACATCAAAACATGACATTAATGAAAGCTAAATAAAGATGGTCAGTTATCTCAGCACGTCAGATGATGAGAGATCACCAAATCACAGGAGGTCTTACCTGGTGACAGAGAAGCAGGATTGTAAGGCCTGGGAGGGAATGTGAGCTGGGTTCCAGGGATGTATGTGATTCTCTCCATGGGTGGGGTGCTTGTTCCTCCAGGATGAGGCACTAAGATAGTGGGAGCCATATTGTTCAGGTCAATAATTCCTGTTAGGAGATGACACCCGTAAGAATGGCCATCCGAGGGCAGACCAACAGTCCACACATTATAGATTCTGTTCATTGATAATGGTCAACAGTAAAGGTTTAATGTAAAAAGGAACTGTATTCCAGCTGGTTATACTCTCTTAGCTCTGTCAACCAGCAATTTAGGAGCATAATCAGTCAGAAATTGCATTTCTAGCACTCCCTTGAACTGCCCTTTGGAAAAATACACTTCAGTGCTATTCAGTAATCCCATCTCTTAGCAGAACAATAGTACTCAACATTCACTCCCTTTTACAGACCTTCTGTATTCATAAAATGAAATGAAAAGCTGAAAATGCACAGGTCCCACTGGAACTCCAATACAAGTCCCCCTACTACAAAAAAAAACGTATCCTTTCTTTTCCAATTTAAACAGTACAAGATTTATATCTTATCCCCTGGATAATTAGCCCTACCAGACTAGTTGCCTCATAGTTGCTATCTTCCATTCTACCAATAACTTCAACTTTAAGGAGTTACATTTTTGTGAGCTTTTTGCCACCCTGCAACAGCTCACACACGTTTGTCAACTATCTAACATAATATCTCTAAACAATCACCATGTTCTTCACAAACTTTACCCTTTCAGATGTTGATTTTATTTTCATGTTGAAGAATCTCCATGTTGATTTAATTCCTTTTCTGAAGTGTGAAGATGACTGAAATATGCTTCCGATTATCAATTTAAACCAGCATAAACCAGTCTAGCTTTGTGAATGCCTTAAAGCCTTCCATTTAACAATGTTGTTTACATAGTTTCCCTTTAGAGCCACAAAAGCCAGTCAGATGTATGACAACTCATTTGCAAACACATCTTTACATAGCACTTGTATGTATTCATCCACACACATCCAACACCTATTTATAAGCAGCAACAAAACAAACCAACCAATCAACCAAACCACTCCACACACCCAAAAAAACCACTTTGAAAGGACATCACAAAAACCACAGGCATACCTCTTGCTCCTGCATATGGGAGAGCTAAAGTTTGCTCTCTAGGAGATAATCCCCTGGTTACATCAGGACGTAAATTGACCTGCATCTGCTGTGAGGTAATGTAGTCATTTAGGATTGTCTGCCGTGTGTTCTCCATAGCATAGAGCTGATACTGACTTGGGTAGCCTGGGGTGGGTGAGAGCTGCCTCTGGAACAGGTAAGCAGCAGCAGCTGAGGGTGAAAGGAGGGGGAAAAAGAGATTTATGAATCACTCTGGGTGATATGGAACTAAAGTTTCAGATGTTGAGATAGCTTCAATGAGAAGTGCCATCGATTCTCTCTGGCCAGTGCCAAATTAATTAAAATAGAATTTTAATACTGATGTTTTACTGGAAGACTCCTAAAAGAAAGTTACAGCATTATACAACAGTATTTTAGAAAGTTTCCTGGTTAGATATTCAACACCTCACAAAACTGAAATCAAACTACAACAGTGTATAAATATAGCCTCATAACAATTATATCTGGGCCACTGTAATTGTCTTTTAAAAGGTATCTTTTCCATCCATCAAAGCATACAATGTTGTTCAAAATGCCAACATAAATGTATTTACCAGGATCCAGAGCCCTGTGAAATGGCATGGCAGGATCTAAATGAGGAGGGAGGTGACTCCTGTAGACTTCTGGAGTAGCCCCTCTGTGATGAGGATCAAAAGGACTGTGAGCCACTACAGGATCAACCCCTGGGACTGGAGATTTTGCTGGCACACTCTCTCTCTGTGTTGGAGTAAGTGTGTTTTTCCTTTCATGATTTGCTGGCTTTCCAGAAGATATTCCAGCTAAAACCAATGAAAAACATAAATTAATAAAATGCGTATTTTTCAATAGAAAATTCTTCTGTAAATATACACTGGCTTCCAAGGAATGCTCTAGAGCACCCTGCATTCCAATACAATAAATCACAGAATATTTTGTATTACAAGCCATTTCTGGTGAAATATCTGATCCTATGACTAAGATGACTTACACTTCACCATCTTCCTCAGTTCCAGGAACAGTTTATGCCCTTAAAACATTACCCTTGTAGGTGACACTTTCAACATGATCCATAACCAAATGGAAGTTAAGAATGAATTGCCTTCCCACCTCCATGTTACCATACAGCAGATTTTTATCTTTATACTTCAAAGAACAGCTTCCAGCTTTCTAAAATTCCTTCTAGCCACCCTCCAAATTGAGAAAAGCCATCAGAATAAAAGTAGAATGGACTATAGAAATAATTTTTAAAATTAGTTCAAAATTAAATGATTAAAACTTCTTGTCTTTTGTGGAGAGGAATAACATACCCTCACTAACTCGATTCATCATAGGTGAGCTCCTGGACATTGGACTCTGATAGTTCACAGGTGTCCTCCTAGCATTGGTATCATCATAAATTCCAGGGCTCAGCTGTGATTTGGGAGTTTCATGAAGGGTTGACCTGAGAACAGAGGGACCAGAGCTGACTACGGAGGTGTGACGGGAACGCACTGCATCCCCGGGCTTCACGTCGTCGTATTTTCCTCGCTCCACCACCTTCACGTTTTCTGGCACCATTTCCAGCTGAGGCATTCCACGGGGTAACTTGCTTGGTCCAGTGATTAAAGATTTTACATTGTGTTTGATGGCAGACTGGCCAGAGTTGTTTTCATATTTTATGGGTGTGCCCTGAAAAGGAGGCAAAAAAAAAGATCAGGTGAGGTTATCCCGCCAAGGTTTTGCTCGTGCTAAAAAGCTTCACGTGGCTGGTACCACAGTTCATTGCTTCTATGACATCAGCAATAAAACTGGACCTTACTTAGTGCTTACTTGTCAATTCTCTCACATTTCTTTGTGTGCTCCTTACAGTTGAGGTGTCAGAATTTTTCTACTACACATAAGATATTTTTAAGCTAAGTTAGTAGCTTTCTGACAACAAAACACCCCCTGCATATGGGAGAGCTAAAGTTTGCTCTCTAGGAGATAATCCCCTGGTTACATTAGGACGTAAACTGACCTGCATCTGCTGTGAGGTCAAACCTCCTGACTAGATTCCTTCCTGAGTCTGTAAGCAGCTGTAGGAGTCCAGCAGTGCTTTTGGTAGTTACCTGAGATATGGAGCCTTCTATGATTGGCCTGGTCGTCTGCACCATTTCAGGAGTCTTGCGACTCTCCTGGCTCAGCAGGTCCTGTCTTGGGATTTCATGGATGGAACGACCCATTTCTTTTATAGTAGTGACTCCATCATATGGTTTCCCCTTAGTAATGGCTCCTTCAAATGTCCTTATGGGAGGTGACTCTCTCTTAATCTGTTTAGGGTATTTCAAGCCTTCTTCAAAACTTTCAGCTGTTGCCCTTGGTGTGCCTTTTATAGAAAAAAGATTCACATGACTGGTATTAATTATTACTAAGTCTCCTTTTTCATAAACAGAATAACTAACTACATACCACAATAGGAAACTTTGGCTTGCTGTACTCTATGATAATATATTCTGACTAAAAAATGACCACAAAAATACTAATGAACAAATAAACACCACATTACTGAAAGCATCCCAGTTCTCAGATGCTGAAATAAAGAAAATAGCAAACATCTTCAGAGGTCTGGGGAAGAGTTTCTTTTTTTTAAAAAAAAAAAAAAAGATGCTAATTATGAATTTCTAATTAATATTAAAGAAAAAGTCTCTTTTCAAAAAAGAAAATAGTATGCCTACACACTAGCTTTGCATACAGTATATCAGAAAGCTTCTTTCTCATTATTACTCTGAAAACATTTTAAAATAAGCTCAATTTTTAACACAGCTGCCATTTTTAATAATAGTTTTAAGGTTCAGAAATCCAGATTTTTGAGGCTGTGATTGATGTCTGCCTTCTAAATTTGAAATACTTTACCTTGCATTATAGAGCCAGACAACACTGTCCTCTCTTTTAGTTCAGCATGTGGGCTACCCCTAGGCAGGGCACGGCATATTAAACCTAGAATTAAAATTAACATAGTTTATAGAATTAAACAAGTGTTCAAAATAAATCCCCTTAACAACAAAACTCCTCCTCCTCCTTGTATACATTACAGATAGTATCTGTACCATGGTAGTGCCCAGAGGGCCCAGACACAGTAGGCTAGGCATTGTATCAACTTGTATAAACACCATCCTGCCCTAAAAAAACACCTTTTAGTTCAAGTATTCATGCTATTACACTGTGGCAAGTTTTAACATATTTAGAAAACACTGGTATTTTTTTAATAATTAGCTTAACTCTTGTCCCAAAAGCAGTTACTGCTTCTCCTATGCTCCACTTCACTTTCCTTACCTAATAAAGAAAGGTGCTCATGATGAGAGATGGAACAGAAAAAAATAAAACAAAACAAAATCCCACTCCAAAATATACCTCAGTATCCTCAAAAGTTAAGTTCATATTGGATCATCTGGGAATAGTTGAATTTACTGTTCCTACAGTAAAACAAACCCCCAAGACAGAGTGATGAGATACTTTGATGCTGTATCAGAGCAGCTTCTTAGATGTCAGAAGAGTCCAAGGATGAGCCAAATGCATCAACAACTTAAGGCAACACTGAATTTCTGTACACAGTCCAGAGACCTCTTATTTGTATTGTTCCATCTGATGAAAATGTACACAAAATAGCCCTTAAGGGAAACCTGAAGATGGAGTGAGATGCACTTAAGGAGTAAGACTCCATAGTTTAGCATTTCACTGGATTTGTATTTTTAAAAATAAATAAATATCAGTTATACAATAGCCTGACTTGACCTTTTCAGTCTTCATTTGGTTATAGCTTATTAAATCCAAATAATGCTATGGATGTCCTGAAGCAGGATACAGCAGCTGTGCAAGTTTTCTGCTTGGCACAATCCAAGAGGTTTATTGCAGGAATGCAAAAGGTCACGCCAACGTGTTCCTGAGTTACTAGGCCATGGCTGAGACCAATATTGAACTAATGGGTGTGCCCATGGAGTCCATGCCAGTATGACTGCTGTCTGAACTCTGAGACAACCTGCTGGGACTGGGAAGAGTCACTTATGTGTGTGAGATCTACTGAGAGGAGAAAGTGTTAGCTGAGCTACCCCCAGTTACGGTGACACACCCAACAAGACAGAAGGAAAACTAGCACTTACTCCAGACATTGCCAGCATGCTTTAATTGTACTGCTTATTACATGCATTTGGTTAGTGGTCTAAGATTTAAATCTGTTTGCTCTTTTAGTCTGCTTCATAAAATAACTCAGAATACTCTTACATCAATGCCAAAGGTTTGGATAGAACACAAACCACCTTGGCAGCAGCTGCTCTTACCTTCCAGTGGTGCAGACACCGGAGACTCCCGCATCGACATCCCTTGCTTTATGTTTCCTTCCATGGTGTCATAGCTTCTCTTCAAACCTATTTCATGAGCAGTTCTTGGACTCCTGGTTCCTTCACGAACATTTTTAATAGCTGGCAAATTTTACAGAATAGTTAGGAAATGTGACTAATAAAGACAACACATGAGCATTACATTTACTGCAACCACGCATTATTTTTACAACGCAACTTCAGCAGAATTCTGCAACCTGCTCTGGTTAAAGATGTCCCTGCTCACTGCAGGGGGCTGGACTAGATGACCTTTAAAGCCAAACCAGTCTATGATTCTATAATAACATTAAAACTCACCTTAAAAGGGTCTTTTATGGTTTGTTTAAAAGTATTTTTGTTCAGACAGGTACTCATTTATCAGCATTTCAATGGAAGTTCAAAATTAAATAATACATTTAGTTTGCTTTGAATAAAGATCATTTTAAACTTTAATGTTTAGCCTTCCAAAACAAAGATATGAGAAATAAATGGCCCAGAAATTAAACAGTTTAACTCTATTTTAAATACATAGGACAGGAGACTCTTCAGAAGAGAGGCACCATTTCTGGACTGCTTTCATTCTCCTACCCTCAACAGCATATTCACATCAATACCTCTTCCAGGTGGCACCTCAATGCCTGAGGTTTATACCAATTCCCCTCGGAACCAGATACACTTCAGCTATGGATTGTAAAAGCAGAATTTGCTTAAGCCTTGACTTAAATCAGGTAGAATATACCAATACTCACTGTCATAAGATAAAATATGCCCACTTTTGCCTTCATAAATAACATGGCCTTTGGCTGAGGCTTCTTCTCGGCACTTGTCCGGGCTGCTGTCTTCCGTCGCCAGCCGGGTGATGGTTCCCTTCAGTAATGCATCAGCTGCAATGCCAGACTGGGACAGAGCTGGGGTACCCTGCATTGCAACCAGCCACATGTACTTCAGAACATGCATTGTGAAGAGAATAAGGAGCAGTGAAGGGTGGGGGGAATAAAAACCCAAACCCCACAACATTTTTTTTAGGTCTAGAAAACCAATTCTCAAGTAGCATGCATTGAACTTCTGCTTCTATCATTAGACATTTAACCTGCAGATCAGCAAGATTATTTGTAGGCAGTTTGCTAACTGGTTAAAAAAATACAGAGAGAAAAACAATGAGTACAATATTGCAAAAGTATTTAATGACCTATATATGAACATTTTGTGGGCAAATAGCATATACATATGTAGTGGTGCCATTATGTTTTGTTTCTATCCAAAGTCAGGAACTCTGTCCTTCTCAGACAACTGTTCCTATTGTTCTGTTGTTCTGTAACTACAGATCCCAAATCAAGCATAACAGTAGCATTTAAAAAATGATGAGACAAAAGGGCTTAATTTACCTTTTTGCATGAAACAGCATCTATGCAAGACCAGTTACAGTTGAGTTTAGTATTTGAACATAAGTATGATTCATGAAAGCTGCTAATTTGCCTTCAGTTTCAGGGGGTTTCATTTAAGAAGTTGACTCATACACATGAAGAAGAAATTATTGTAATGCTGACTTTAGTAACAGTGGGATTTGACCACCTGATTGTACTAAACCTGATTTTTATGAGGCAGATCCTACTCTGTAGTACTTATTTACTTTTTCAAGCATTCAAATAAACTAACAGTGATAGTACAGTGCTTTCCTACAGCCACCTCAGCCAGGGGAACAATACCTGAGTTATGGAGCCTCTCAAAGAAGGAATGGTCTCAACAGAAACTTTATTGGTTGGTGTTCCTCGTGTTATACTTCCCTCCTGTATCGTTGTGGTACCTGATACGAAGTAATAAAATAAATAAAAAACCAGTAGCTACTCTATTTGAAATAATTTAAAACTCCATCGAGAACTGAGTTAATTTACACTAAAATACAGGAAAAATTTCTGTTTAACAGCATGCATTTGAGGCAGTTAAACTATATTCTCTCTAAAAATTCAGTCTTTTACAGCATGTGAAGCACTGAAACTACAGTTTGAGCTCTAGAAGCTTTTTAATCTGTACAACTTTCTTTACCTCGAACCACACTTTCATGTTGTGCCCTGACCAGGAGTCCCTCAGGTTGGGAATTTTGGCTTCTGGGAGAGAATTCTTCTTGTTTGATATAGGGCAGGGAAGCTATTCAGAAGAGGAAAAAGAAAAAGGTTGGGTTTGTGGGGTTTTTTTTTGAGGTCTGCACTAACCATTTTATATAAAACACATCATGTTTTCTTACCAGATTTAGCTGACTCCTGCTGCCTTGGCAGCCCAAGAGATATAGAACCCACTGATGGCTTTGCAGCTTCTTGAGCATAGGTAGCTTGACTATGGGATGTTAGGTAAGTGCCAGGTGTCCCCTGAAACAACAAAGACATGTTAATTCTTGTTTCTGGAATGAAGATTCACATGTATGTTTAAAGGAGAGTATTAATAATACTACAATAGTATCTTAAAATGCTAAAGTACACCAGAGGAAAATATCAAAGTGTGGAACAGCAGGAGAGTGGTGTCACTGTTAGTTTGGAGATACAGTTCACCCAAACTCAATCCTCAATCATGCTACTAGATTTAAATAACTACAACATGATATATTTTCTAAGGCATCTTTAATTCTTGGACTTTTTGAGGTGGCACATAAAGGTCTTAAGTGTTAATGCTGTGAACAAGCAACTGAGTACATTACATTGAAGGATGGTGAGAGGGAAAAACCAAAACCAGACAAAAGCACAGAGTTTCAAATAGTAGTTTTCTTACTTGTGAGATTGAGCCTCCCATGATAAAGGAAGGTTTTTCTGATGGCACACTTGTTTTGGAAGATGGAATGAGTGGTGGTGGTGGTCTAGTGGGTCTGGTTGTTGGAAGGCGGACTCCTTCAGGTATATTGGTTATAACTTGGTGAGGTGCTGGCTGGAGAACTTGGGTGGGGGGAAAATGGACATTAGATATTACAGTTTGTTTCAGCTCTGCTAGTTGTTAGAGACAAAAAGAACAGGAATAGCACAGGTCATCTGACAATTTCTGATGGGAATTACCTCAGGATACCCAAAAGCTATCTAGCTGTATTTACAACTCAGCAATTCCCTGTGTCCATGTGCATGTTATACATAGAAACCAAACAGAGAATAACCTCACATCAAAGTTCAAAAAGAAATGGGAAAAGCTGCACTGTGAAATGGCAGATTCTGAAAACTAAGCTTTTAAAAATAGCAACCCAGTGTACATTCAAGTTTTTTTCCTTTTTAAAGAAAGATCTTATCCTTTAAATGGGATGCAGCCAAGTCAAGTATAATCTAATCTTCCCTGATTTTGCCCTTTCTTAGCATGATATTATATTCTGAAGGGAAAAGCAATGATCCAAGTTTCAGAATTAAGAATTGTCAAATATTTCACTGTTTTGTAAAACATTCAGATGATAATATTAAGCAATTACAGTCAGAAACTGATGCCAAGGACAGCAGCAGCTTTCTTTTTTCCTCAACTCCCCCATTCATAAGTAGGGCCACCCATGAATATGATGGTACTTGTAATAAGCTGAAAAACACCTGATGACTTTGTCCCTGTACTGTTTTAATACTTTTCAGATCACCTTATTTGCTTAATAAAATACATGTTATGCAGCTGATGTAACAATAAAGAACAAAAATACAACCTCAGTGGAACTAGAAAAACACTGAGCACCTATTCTCAGGCAGGCAAGAGAAAACAACCCATCTTCTTCCTTTGTGAATGCACAAAGTGTTTAGAGAGCAGTTTGGTATGAAGTCACAGAAGTTCAGCTTCCAAAGGAAGGCTACATAACACCATGATAGGCAACAGAATATTTACCTGGTGGGACACTGTAACGAGCTGCATTCATATCAGGCTGGGGAGAGGCTTTGTTGACTTCCCTCGGCGACAGCCTGTATGGGGACGCTGACCTTGCTGCTGGATTTTGCACCTGTGCTTCCTGCTCTATTGCTCTCTTGACCTCAGCATAAGGCATGTAGGCCACTGGTTTTCCTGGGAAAGTTAAGGTTACCAGAAAGAAAATAACTCTGGATTAGAAATGAGAGTCTAAAGGTGCAGTTTAGAGCACAGTTTTAACAAAGGCCTTACTCCAATGGCAGATGTATTCATCAGGAATGTTTTCATTAAAAAGTAGTACTTGAGGTACAGCTGAATTCACTATGTTCTTACATCTCATCCAAATACTGAAAATCTCTCATACTTTCTATATGTGATTGTGTACAAAGGTCACACAAAGGGCCACATTCAGGAACCATAGGTCTAGATAGCTGAATTCAGTTCAAACCCTAACTCCAAGATTTCTCTACATATACAAAGCAACTAACCATCACATTCCTAAGAGAAGGAACCTTTCACACAGCCCTTCTGTGGACAGACAGGCTGAAGACAGACAGTCCTATGAAGCTCTTGTGCCCTGCTTGAGGGCTCAATGCCCATGTACGCACTCCAGTGCAGTAAAACATTCATTTTAATTGTACTCCTTTTAGCACTTCTCTCCCATCTTCACCTTAAGCTTCTGAAAGGTGCTCCCTGAGAACACAATTATCTAGGCCCTCCCCGCTGCATGCCTAATCTTTCTGAATCTTTGTAGAAACAATTCATTGCTGGATTTCACCCAAATGAAGCCAGTTTTAATACCTTACCTAAAGGTGCTACAAGGTAATTCCCCAGCCCTGTAACTGCAGCAGGATCTCTACAACAGACAGGTTCCTTCCATCCAATGCCATCAATACGCTAACGTTTCATTCTTAAAGGAGGCAGCAGCGTAACGCGTGGACATTAAGTGCAGCGTTCACGTGGCAGATGTGAAAAAACCTACCTTCCCACTCAACATTAGGGCTCTTGGAAGTGCCACAAGGGCTCACAGCACTTCGATATTCCATATCCAGCTGCTCCTGCCTCTGGCGCTGCTCCTCCAGCAGCGCAGACTCGTGCATGGCTTTGATGTGCCGCTGGTACAGCGCGTAGCCGCTCACCGGCGTGCCCACCGGCACGGTGCAGGGGCTGCAGGAAACCTGCAGCAGGGAGAGGCATTGGCATCAGGTGCTTTAATACTACTGCTTGCCAAAGTAACTGCTCACTGCCTCCACTGCAGATGCTGTGGTCTACACAGGAGTGTTTCAGTCCACAGCTGATTTTAAGCTGTTACTTGTGTGTTTGTACTTCACTTACTTTCCCCGCCCCCCCCAGAGAGTGTGATAACAAAGCAAGTTGTGCATTTCTTCATTTGTTTCATGAATTTTTTTTCTGCTTTAGTAGTGCAATTAGTTTTAGGGACAACAGATGCTCCCTTTCAAATGTCACCACCCCATACCATAGGAGGAATGACAGCAGCTCGGTGGTGAAGCTGTTGCAGGTCCATCTGCCCTTGCTTTATCGTGGATGAAACCAGTATTGACCCAGTGGGATTTAACAGTGATGGCTTTGACTCCCTGCTAAAGACACTGGAAAAAAAGAGAGAGAGAGAAAAAAAAAAAATCACCAAAAACCACAAAGTTTAAACATCTTTAAAAATTTTTAGGCAAAAGTATTCTTCTCAGTTTCAAAAAACAAACACATTTAACACACTGGACAAAGAGCTGAAAAATCAGAACTATGTTGTGTTTTGTCCCACAGCAGTTCTGGTGGAATAGGCAACAGATGCTGCTGTACTTTTAGAACACACAAATACCAAAAAACTCTGTAGAATCTCAAGTGCCAGAAATACATGTATGCAGTTTCTATATGCCCAGTACCACAAGAATGCAACCTTCTTTATGAAGAATGCTTTGGAAAATAAAAAGAGCCAGGATATTTAGTCCCCAGGTACTAAACAACCAGCAGCACACCACAGTCTACTTTCACATGGAGGGTTAATATATTTGCCAAGTGGACAGATGATGTCTGAAGAGGCAAGAGAACTCAGGAACACCATCAACTGCACTCTCCCAAAGATCACATGTGGAACAGTGACACTGGATACTTCTGACATTTCCAATCTATCCTTGGTACTGTGTGTATATTAAGATCACTGAGAGGGAGAGGGCACTGGTTCTGACACTACACTACGGTTACACAGGAACTGCACCAACAGAGCACTGAAATATCAGTGGTGTCAGCCACCCCTGCCAGAGAAATGGTTCCACAGACAGGCAGCACTGTCCATTTTGAGCCCTATATGCTCACGTGGGTTCTCCCCAGTGTTTAGGGCCAAGTTCCCAGGAACTAGGAAGTTTTGCACTAAGCCATCATACACTTTCTCCAAAGAGGTCACCCATTTCTCAGGACACTTGCCTGTTCATTTGCTGACACTGACTGGTAAGAGTGAGAAATAATTCCACTACTCTATTATTAATAGCCTTTAAGAGATTCAGTTCCACTGAATGATATAACACAGTTCAATGACAGTAATTGGGTACAGGACTCTAGAGGTTATACAAGCAAATGAACATGAAATATTAAAAGGTAACTAAAATATCAATATTTTATGCCCCTAGATCATTTTTTTTTAAAGCTTGTTTCATCTCTTACTGAAAGATATATTCAGGCTGTTTTCCCAGTCAAATTCAAGGAGTTTTGGATGCATTCCACTAAACTCAGTTTGTGAGAACAAAAATTAATTAAAACAAGTCTGTCTCTATTTTTTTTCACTCTACATTCAAACAGTTTTCACTAAAGGGAATGGAGAGCCCATGTACTACCCTGCACTAACCAACCACACTGTAAAAATATTCCAAATCTCCTTCTGAATTTGTAGCTTTGATAGTAAGTACTGTGTAAAAGCAATAAACAATGCAAAGCACTTCAGGGCAGATCCAGCTACACAATTCTGTTAAGTTTCTTAGTGGATATTTACAAAATACCCACTTTTTTTTTTTTTTTTTAATTGGCTACTGATTTTTCAATAGCTGTATATCAGAAAATCCTGCAGCAGCAAAATCTTCCCCTCCCCAGCAGAAGTACTTTTCATGGAAACTCATGCCCAGAGTATCTTGAAACTCTTTTCTTGCTTTGGCAGATGTCAGTTTCAGTAGCTGCTGTCTTTTCCAGGCAACTGTTTAACAGAACTACTCTCTGAATAGATCTCAAATTGCTTGATTTCCCTCATCCTCTAGCTTTCCAAGTAGTTGTACTGGTTTGCAACCTACCTAGTAATTCTATAACCATGGAATTTTTGCTTTACCCTGCTTTTGAAGGCCTTTCTTTGGACTTTTCATCAAAATTTTATATCAACGTTTCCCTCTGCTGCACTTCCAGCAAAGACTCTTCAGGAATTCTTCCCCTAGTAGAAACTCATAACAAAATTGTGACTACTGATGACAGGTTTTGGATCACTGTTAAGTAAAACTACTTTTTAAACAACCTCTTAAAGACAGAAATATATGAACACTAAACAATTAAACTCACCCTTGTCTGTCAGGTTCTCCATCAACTTCCTCATCAGCACTACAGGTGGCACTGGAATCATTATCTGAATGGGATTCTTGTCTTGATGTGTTAACTTGTTGTGACAGACTATAGTCCATTTCCTCTGGTTCTGTCTTTTCCTTGGGCTTCTCCATCTCTCTGTCTTTGGTATCACTCTCTATTTTCACTTGAATATTCTCTGGTAGCCTCATTTCAGTCTCTACAGGTTCTACTTTGGTATGTACTGGAAGAGTAATCACAGGCTTAGCTTCAACCGAATGACTTCTATTATCAACCTCCATGGGCTCTTCTGCCTCATTATTGACTTCTTCCTTGACCTGGGGCTCAGGGGTCTGACTTTCAGCTGTTGATACACTTTGGGCTGTTAAGGAGGGAGATGTGCTGGCTGCTGGTTTAACAGTAGGTTCTTGTTCTGCTGTTGTCTCAGTGGTTACTTTTGAAGCAGCACTCTCAGGTGGAGTTTCTTCACTTGGTTTAGCAGGTTCTGCTGGAGTTGGAGATGGAGCACTTTCTGTATCAGAACTGTTTTCAGCACCTGGGAGGGGGGGAAAAAAAGTCTTAGCATAAAGGTAGAATGGCAATGAAATCTAATTAGGCTTCAATGAACTGCTTCTTTACAATAATCAAAGATCTGTCTGCTGTCCCAAAACACAACAGGACAATTGCTCTGAAAAAATTGACTCTCAAAGGGAGAGTAACCAAAAAACAAGCAGATACAGGGTAAGGGAGGAGACTGGAATTACAGAAATAAGTCTTGGCAAGCTTACAGTGAGATGGCCAAGTACCTCTTGTACATATGTCAGATGAAAAACTATGGCAGCACCTAGAACACTGATTTCATATTCAAGTCTTATCTTCTGATAAGAATTTTCATTCCTTAGGGCCATATCAATATTTTACCAATGTTTGTTAAACAGATGGATGCAATAAGGAACCATCAATTTTAACCCACCCATCTGTAAAACAAGTAATTAATTTTGACTCATTAGAGGAATGGACAACTTGCTGAATTATACACATGGATGCACACCACAGCTTAAAAACCACCACCAACTGAACACCAAAATCCCCAACATGTAGCCATATTTTCTCATTCATTGCTTATGAATTCTGTAGCTTGTAACTCCATAAAAAGACTGGCCAAGGCTGACTGATGTTGAGTGCCTGTAATTATTAAGAGTTGCAACCAGCAATTAAAAAAAAAGCAACACCATCACTTAAATTTGCCTATCTGAGGCTTTACTGAGACTCTCAACTAGCAAAGGTTATATATCTTTGATTCAACTTGTTTCAACACATAAAATGTTTTGGTCAGGTGCTGTTTACCCTGTAGATGATAAAGCATCTCAAAATCCCAAGCCATAACATCTTAGGGCTGATCAATGCTAAAAAAATGTTTTTTTTACTGAGTTGCAATTGCTAAAAGCCAACTGAAACACAGTTACTAAGTGGAACACATCTTTGACTATATAACTGGCACAAAACGTAGGTCCTTTCTGTGCACACACGAGTTTCTCCCCAGAAAAGTTACCTTCACTGTCTTCTGGATTCTCTTCTTCATTAGATGCTTCAATATCTTCATCCTCCTGAGCTGACACAGTGGAAGCTACACTCTCACACTGAGACACATCTCGCTCCTCCCGGGGCCTTCGTGAAGACTGACAAAGACACAGCACTTACTTTGTACTGAAATGGATTATTTCCAAGGATTATTTCCTTTACATCATTCTCATTTAACACTCTCAACTTCAGGACAGCAAGCTGCCCCTGATCAAAAACAAGGTTGGGAACAAACTGCTGTCTCCTGATAGGTTTGGGGGACAACAGAACTACTGGAACAAACACAGACACTGATCCTCTTCACTGAGACAAGAGTATAACATCACTGTTAAGAAGATTCCAGCACTCAGGAGTTTACTTGAGATACCCCAGAACTTTTAAGTTCCTGGTCTTCTACCAATTCTCTTTGCCTATTTTACTAACAAGGTTAGTGCTTATTGTGTCTCAAGGTAACTGCTCTGCAGCGATGACCTGAACTTCTGTAGTTGCTGGTGTGCTGAGGAACATGGTTTTCAGAGCACTACAGAATTCTCAAGTGTTCTATCTGAAAGAAAGTTTTCTATTGCATTTTAAAGCAGCAAGTGATCAGTATCACAGGTCCATGAGTATCAGCTGCCTTTTCTAGGAGATTTATGTCCCAACACAAAGACAAGTAGAAAAGGAAACAAGCGGCGACTGCAAACCAGTCTCAGTGAAGTGTGATGAATGACTTGAGAAAGTTGACAAGTTTTCCCCTGCAAAATACTCAATGCCCACCACCTACCTTCTGTTTGTGCTGTTGGAGGAGGCTGTCCAGATTGTGTCTCCTTTTATAGTTGAAGTAGAAGTTCTTACACTGAGCTTCACTTTTCGTCCCAACCATTTTAGCAATTGCTGCCCAGTTTCGCCCGTGTTCCACTAGGCCTGTTCAAACAAATAAAAACCAGTATATATTAAGATAAGTAATTCAGCTCTTCAAACCTGAATAGATGGAACAACACCACCTATGGGAAGATACAGAAGTACTGCTGTCCTCAAGAGAACTCTCACTAGGATAATTGATTTGCTAAATACTTACAGGGTGTAAAAAAAAAGCTGTGTCAACCTGGCTGCCTGCTCCTGAAGCCTTCAAACAACTCTTTGCTGTTGTTAATATGCAATGTCTCTGCTAGAATACTGATTTTGTGCTTAAAATTTGCAGCTAACAGTATCTGCCAAATGAATAGACAAGTTGTAAATTACTTTAGCTTTTCTATGAAAAGACTGACTTATGCAAAGTGTCTTTTTGTAACTTATAAACACATTACTTTAAAAACTTGGGTATGACATATACACCTTCACATCTGTTTCACAGACTTCTGTGGACCAAGTACATCAAACAGTCCTAAATGAAAAAAGGCAACACGAGTATCAAAAACCTGATTTTGTCTGTCAGAGGTTTGCTTTTTTTTTTTAATAGAAAAAAAACCCTAAACCAACAGCAAATTTCAAATTATTCATTCAGCAACAGCACTTGTACTCAGTAATTCAGTCCATTATTTTAATTCAGTGGATACACACATTGAGAAATCAAAAGCTTTAGAAGGTTTACCTTTCTTAGCAACTTCCATTTCTTCCTCTGTCCAGCGGGATGTCTCCACAGGCTCTGCAGAAGCTGAAAGAGAAACAAAGACACTGAGCAAAGACCAGGATTCACTATGATGGCACCAACCATGCATCCTACAATCATCTCATCTATTTACATTAAAGCTTGTTCAAGTCACTTGGGAAAGCTGCTCCTGTCAGTGAGGTGTAGTCAATCTCCATTAAACCAAGTTACAGAAAGTAAGAACCACCACTATCTCAGCAGAGCAAACTGTTCAAAACTATTTTGCCTACTAAACTGTGATTAATTATCTGTCAAGGAAGATTAAGTAACAAATATATTTATCACTAAAATTTTATTTTAAATGTCAGTAATTACCAAGAACTACTAAAAGCAGCAACCTAACTTGCTATGAGGAAGTTCCATTTTATTTAACCTGGACCCTTCAACAACTCCCATTAACAAACAATCAAAGTAGGACACTACATCTGATCCATTGGAAAGCTATTCTGGAAACCCTGCAAAGTTAAGTTCTCACTTAACTATAGGATATGCAGAACATCTGAACAACAAAAGAGTTGTTGCAAATTCAAGAACAGCAGCTACCTGTAACTAAGTTAAAGAGGGAGGAGCAACAAGCTTTGCCACAGCAGAGCACTGTAAGAAAAAAAACCAAAACCCCAAACCTGCCCCACCATCCTAGTTAATGATTTCCTAGCCACAAGATAGTCTGTTTGCTAGCACTTCTGCACCACCAGCAGCCACCAGCCCTTTCTGAAACGCAGAGATAGCAGAGATAGCATTTTAACCACATGTGCAAAGAATGTAACATCTTTTCAAGAAGTCTCTTGCCATCTAATGCAGAAACAACAGCAGCTTGCTAGGATCTAGTTCAGGTTATGAAACTCCCTGAAGTACTCAGTTATCAGGCCTACTTAGTTAACAATAACCCCTCTGAGCTGCAGCCTGCAAGTCAATCTGTGTCAAAAGCACTTGGATCTTTACAGATCCATTATTAACTCTGCAAAGGGAGAAACTATAGTGGTCACAGAGAGGCTAAACTGCCTTTTAGTTCCCTCCCGTGGTTCTAACAGAGTCATCTAGATACTATTCACGAAGTTCCACTCGTGCAGTTTAACATGACCACACAGGTACAAGCAGGCAGAAGAATAAAGATGTCATCATCATAAAGAGGAAACCCCCCCAGTGCAGTGCACAGAGAAAACAGCCCTATGCCAGTGAAGGGCCTCCCCAAGTGCTCTAGAAATGCTACTCACAGGGTTCTGGGGGGGGTGGAAGAGGTGGTGGGGGCTCTTCAGTGGCTGCAGCTGCAGCAGCATTTGCTTGTGCAGCTTCATTTGTCATCGATCTGGTGATTCTGCCCTTACGCCGACCTTGACTGTTGGCAGTTTTTCGGCCCCTAGGAGTGGCCTGTTCCCTTTCCTCTGTTTCCTCTGCTGCAACTTCAGTTTTATCCTTTTCTTTGGTATTGTCTCTGTAAGTAAAGATATCATTCAGTTGTATTTGGATAGTTATTATGGGCAGATATGAATGACTATCAATGTGATAAAAAAACCCACCAGACCTCCAAACAAAAGTCCACAAACCCAAAAGGTGTCTTTATAGTGAAAAAATAATTAATTTACTGCCTACAATTTACAGTTGCTAGAGAATAACACAGATACATGGTATTATCAGCTTCAAAGAAAATAAAGAACCCTGTGATTTTTCTTCATATGATCTATCACACTAACAAGATATGAAAATTATTACATGTGCAGAAAAGCAACCCCATGGCTTTTCCCACCTGTCTGGTTAGTTCAGCAAGCCAAAGAAACATTCCTATGTCTGAAAAAAAATGTGCAATGGCATAAGCCCTAACCTAAGTAAGTACAGTTTTCAGTCCAGATTTCACTGTCAGGCTAATGTGAATCCTCTTCTGACTTTTGCAAAATCTGGGGTGAATCAATGCATTTTCAGTATATATACTTACTTAGATTCCTCCTTCTCATCCTTTTCCTCCTCATCTTTCTTTTCCTCTTCTTTCTTGTCTGCTTTGTCTGCTTTTTCCTCTTCTACCTTTTCTTCTACCTTTTCTTCTTGAGAAGGACGAGCAATTTGTTGCTGAAATGAAATTTACACATTAGAACAACCTGATCACACAAAGGTGCAGACACTTTGGGGAAGCACAAAAACTTATGTTGCTTCACCTCCTGCTTGATAATATGCTAAGCTACAGTCACTGTGCAATGGCCAATATCACAGTAAAACACCTCTGAGGAAAACTGTTACACCCTCAAATCCTGACAAACACGTTCCAGGCATCACCTCCCAGACTTCAGAAGCCTCCTTTGCCACAGAAGGGGCAGTTTCTATCTGTCAGCTGGATATCCTCAGTACTTCCCCATTTATTTTCTCTTTTGCTTCCTCTGCTCAGCTGCCCCATTCAGATGTGGGTATTTCATCACAAATTCCATGGAGGTACCAGGTGAGCCCAGAGATGATGATGTTCATGTGTCACCCAATGCATCTGCTCTTGCAGGCCACACTAACAATTAGCAGCTATGTTTTAAAAGTGCTTGGAGAGGTCTGACCAGCATCTTGTGTAGTAATGGTGTTGAGCCTCTCTAAGTTTATTTTTAACTTGGTCCATTTTAAGCCAGTGGAACAGGATACCTTACAACTGAGAAGCTGAAGATCTGGCAGCACGAAAATTACGACCAACTCTAAGTCACCTTCTCAAAGCTGTCGTTAGTAATTAAGAAATATAATTATTCCAAAAAAAATTAGGCCAGGAATTTTAGTCTAAAATGACTTCCTTTAGAAGGAAAATTATAACCTAGATTTTTTTCTTTTTTGAACTATTATTTTTATTGAGATGAGTTTTACAAGTACATTAAGCACTGAGAAATGACAAAGTAATTACCATTACCTGTTATTACCCTAAGGAAAACAGCACAAAATGCTATTTTTGCATTCCCTGTTAAGGGACTCTCTCTATTCTTATCTTTCAAAGTAATCCAGATGACTACCATGTGCAAGGTTATCTCATTTTAGACAGCACATAAATCTGATTTAAACTTCCCAGAATCTTTTTCAAAGAGGAATTAACTGGAGAGATTTCTGTTGCTTAATAGGAGAGATTGCTGTTATTTAATGTGATCACACAGCATTACCAGCATGGTTCCTTACAGCTGGTAAAAAAAATTAGAAAAATTAAAAATTTCAGATCGAAAAAATGTAAGAAAAAAAAAAGTTGTGGCACTTTTTTTTGCTATTTTTTATCACACACACAAAAAGCCAAATATCCTGTGATGTTTTAAGAATGCATTAGAAAAATTACACTGCTTATACAAGAAAAAAAAAATATTAGGAAAGATCTATCAAATGTGGCAACAGAAAAGATTTCCTAAAGTTTTTGTGTTATCCTCCTTAAATATATTTAGGAGCCTAAATACTGCTTTTTGCCATCCACACTGATACATCTGCACACAGCCAAAACATCTCCATTTCCAACACTGCTGCATTTCTACATCCACAGATCATCTGCAAATTCCCTCCTCTCCAGGCTGAAATCCCAAGCAGTAGTTGGCTGCCACTACATCAACCCTGTAACCCCCTCCCCAGATGCCCAGAGCCCTGACATGAAGCAAACAGCAAATATCCTCAAAAGCCAGCAACCCACATCAAGCTTTTAAGAGCCTAATCCAAACTGCCAATTCACTCTGAATTCCATCTGGAGTGCAGCAGGAAATCCAAGCCCCTGTGCTAGGGACCATATAAGAAGAATGAGAAAAGAAAGCCAGAGTTTGCAGGTGAGGTTGTTAAGGATGGAATAGACCTCAGAGATCATCAAGTAAGGTTATAATGGGCAGGACTCCAGTTAGAGGTGAGGGGAGAGGGAGGAGGAGGAGGAAAAGGAAAGAGCTTTCTTCTTCCTCTCCAAAAATAGGTAAGTTTATTTAAAATGCATGATTACAATTTAAATTTTGCCTGATATATGTTTTGATTAAGGTCTCTTCCAAACAAAACGATTCCATAAGAAATGATGGAATGTAAGAGAGGGTGAGGAGTTGGATATGGAATGGTTGGAACCATTCACTGGAGTTTACACTAAAGGGGCTTGAATCAAGTGGCCCAGGCAGAACTGCAATATCCAGATAGATTCTCTCCACTCAGTGTCCACAGAACTGACTTGTTGTCTACTGGGCTGCAAGTCAATTTCAAAAAGGAAAATACCAAAAAAACCCGTGTAATATTTATATAAAGCTACCTTTCAAACAAATATCCAAAGTACACTTGGTAATTCACAGAAAGACAGGACATGGAACTACACAATTGCTATTCTAGGACTTCATTAACTCTGATTTTAAAGTACACTGAAAAATTCCTTAAAATAAGCTTTTCCTTCTCACGGCAGAACTAACCTTCCTGTAAGTGTAGCAGCAGGTGTCACTGTTTCACTAACAAAACTCAGGCTGGAAATAATCACAGAAAGGGCTTGTTTTGACATTTTCCTAATGTGAACTAGAGCAGAAAACCCAAACACTAAGCACTATCATCCTCTGCAAATCATTAGCATTTAAGATGCTGGCATTACTTAGTTATGCAAAAAACTTCCTTCAAGCAAGATGTCAGAGCCATGCTAAGATAAATTATTTCCATCAAGGCAGATTGGCCTCAAAAACAAGGAGTTAAAAACTGCACTTTCAGAAGAAAAGAAGAAATCAATCAATCTCTACAAAACAGATGCTGAAAATCCTGTTCTTTCTGCCAGGCTAACTTCAGATCGCACTTGGTAAATAACAGGGTTCTCTTATTTCACAGTGACTTTATTTAACATGCATAATCAATAGGTCAAGTGCAGGTTAAACACAAACCTTAAAGCAGTTGAAGCCTCGGTCAGCGACGTACCTGCACATTCATCTGCTGAGCACAACTGGGACTCTCCAGGCAATGGGATGGGCTTTAACTGGGTATGATTCAAAAGGACAAAACCCTCACCAGCACCGACATCACCCGGCTCTTTAGCAGAGCCTTCCCGACCCAGCAACGTGTTTATTCCAGGAAATTGTGTCATTCTGCCACTTAAGCTGCCTACAGCAGAGTCTCCCATCTCACATCCAACCTTCTAATCTCACCCGAGTCACCAGAGGTGACCAACCCTCGCCCTGCTCGGCAGGATTGGCCGCCGCAGCCACCCAGCCAATTTCTGTCTCCTCGGGTCACTGAAGCACCTGCTGCAGGCACCCAGCTCCATGCAGACACAGCTCCAGGCACACACTCAGCTCTGCTGACCAGGCAGCCACACCACAGAGCTCACTCTGCTCCCAAACTGCACTGGCAAACTTCAGCCTCCTCTCAAGGAGTTATTGAAGGCGTTCTCGATGTGAAGCCATCGGAGAGCCTCCCAATCCTGGGCTAAAAACCTGCTCTTCACTGGAAAAGTCACATTTGGTTTTAAGATGCAGTTGTTTAGCTGACTCTGTGAGCATTCTCAATGGTTTAGGCAGTCTTTTAAACAAAATCCTTTCTAAACCTATTTGTGGACAAAAATGTATCCGAATTTACTAAGCCTTCCATTTCCTGACGTGCCTAAACACAGCATTTGGCTTCTCTAAAGTCAAAGCCCACACACTGAAACTTGAGTCAAGTTGTACTCACTACATTCTCTGAAGGATTTCAACATCATTAGTGTGATTAATATCTTCTCCACTGCAATATTCCACTTGCTTGCCTTCTAATTTACGAAAATACATCGACTCTTAAGAGTTTAAGCTGAAGCACCTGTTATTGGCATAAGCACATCTTGGGAGCACATCATAAATCTTACACGACTCGTGTTTGCCAATCAGCAAGGAAGTTTCATGTTGCTACTCAGAGATATGAAAAATATCAACTTCAAACAGAGCTGGGGTGCAGGAGGGAGAAGGGGGATGAACTGCATTTTGCAACTGTAAGATAAAGTTTCTGGCAAGAAAGGCAGTTCAACGCTCTCAAGCTGGTTTTTAGTTGGTTGTTTTTTTGCTGGCTTTTCTAAGCATTGATGATGAATCATTGATAACATTAAGAAACATAAGTATGACTTTTGGTACCATGTACTTCCTTAGTACAGTATTACTGAACACACTAAGTACAAATACTTCTGAATTTAAACTTCCAGTAGTGGTAAAGGATCCCATTTCCAATGATTACAGAATTTCCTTGAGCTTGTCAGGATATCTCAGGGTTTCTCAGATTTATGAAGTCTGACCTTGTCTGTGTCCTTAACAGAGCACACATTAAACCTGCCTAGCAGTTGTCCAAAGTTTAAGTACTACAGCAGATCACTAATGTGGATCAAAGACTACTAATTAAGACCTACAACTCTGCTAAAATTCAAAGAGCAATTTGAGTTGAGGGAACAACAGCAGCTTCAGTGTTCCAACTCAGGTATTTTAGTTGTTCACAGACAAATCAGTACTTGGAGGAGCTGTTACAAAGTCAGGCAGAGCACCCTGGGTGTCCCTTTACAGTGATCTAAAGTCACCAATCCATGCCCTCCTGTACAGGGTTGTCACTAAAATCTTTCTAGTTTAAATGCTTTATCCAGGGAAAGCAAACAATTTATGGATTGACAAATCCATTCAAATTTTGAGTTCTGCCAGTTCCAATATTCTGAAGTTTAATGATGTTGAAAGACACAAATGTCCAGTTATGAATATCTCAACATTTACAGCTACGTTGCTTTATAGCTTCAGCTAGTTCTGCCTCCTCCCTCCCCTCCTGCTCAGCTGCAGAAGAGCACACAGCAGAGGAGCTGCTGCTCAACACGTGTGTGCTTCTGTGACCACACCCATGTCACTGTAAAATCCAAATAATTCTCCAAATAATTCTCCAAAACTGAGCCACTGAAACCATTATCTATGTTTATTGTCCACAGTGATTAGCTACATTTTGGACAATCCATAGTCTGTGGGATACAGACAAGTCTCTTGTGATATGATCTCTTCTCTTAGAGCACCAGACTATAATTTAAAGGTTTAAGTGCAGCAACACTAATGAATTTTCCTTCTCCCCTGTCCTCATACATATAACACCCTTGTTGTATTGGCTAGCAAGACAGTTATAAATATGAAGCAATAACATAACAAACTCCAAATGATGAATAAATTGGAGATACCTGGTTTCTTCCCCTGCGTTTGCCATAATTCCTTCGCACGAGGGCTTTATAATTTTCATTTTTCTTTGTCAAATAATAATATAAAACGCAGTCGGGAACGTTCTAAAGTGAAAAAGCAACAAGAAGAAAAGCTTTTACTCCTATAAAAAAAAATAAGGTTTTAGTATTTAATTTCTCTCAACACTTAAAACTCTTCAGCCCCTGTAGATTTGGTTGCTCAGCAGGGAAGTGAATTCACACACAAATATAACAATATAGCTATGCATAAAATTACAGTGTTAAACACAAGTCTCAAGTATTTATAACATCCCTCAGCTACTTCAGTCTGCATGATTTAATCTATACTAAATTTACAAGTTTGAAAGCCTCTGTTTATCATAACAACCATATGTATCCAGGATTCTGTTCTAAATCTTAACAAATCCTAATTCTTTATTACTTCTTACTTCTGCAAAATAAGTTTTGAAGACTAAAATTAGCTCTAAAGATTATTTCAGCTAGCAGCAGGATCCCACTGACTTGAAGCAACATTTCTCAGAGTTAGCACAGTGGTTCAGCAGAGCCAAACACACCCTTGTCTATGCAGAGACAGTTACAGAGGCTTACCTGCTTCAAAAAGAATGTAGGGTCAAAACTAAATGAAGGGCCATGGTCTGTTACTGCTGTCAATAGTGTCATTTCATCAACTTTGGCTACGATGTTTGCATGCACTGATTGTCTTACTGATCAAGTATTATAAAAGCCTGTCAAAGCAGGAACATTTTGTGGACTTAATTTTTTTTTTCAGGAAGAGAAAATGATGCTGGGGTAAATAACTTACATTTGGAAACTTAGGGATCCCACCCTAGGCTCTACTTATATTAATAAAGGTCTTACCTTTCGTTCCAGGTAGGAAGCAATTAGACCAAAGTTCTTGGGATGTTGGACAAACCTTTTACAAATCAGAAATTATTTATATTTAACAACATAATTCATTATCAAATAAGCAAAACAATTCTTCCAAACAACCCGTTCCATCAGCAAGCCTTTGATTTACACAGCTGAAATTAGTCTCAAAAGCCCAGTTTTCAAATTGTGCAAATTTAGAACTAAGCACTTAAAATCAGCTATTAGCTGGTATAATGAGATCATATACCCACTCTTCTCATTTTAATCTTATCACAGAACTGAATTCTGAGAATTTCTTATCTAAGGATTCAACACATGAGCTTACTCAGACAAAATATAAGTGGAAGTCTACAACTTTTGCAAAGTTTCATCCATCCAGCTAAGAAGATGATCAAATATTACTGCACAACAGCATCAGTGTTCCCAGTTTACCCAATGTTTACTGGGGAGTTAGGTATTAAACTGCCAGAAAGAAACAAAAAGCCAAGAAAGCTCATTACTTTTCCTTAAAAATCTCTTTCTCATGGTCTGTCCAGACGTTCATGAACTGTCTGTCTTTATAAACTTTCATGGGATCCTCCATCAGGCCGTTCATATTAATGAACTTCACTCGTCTTTGTTCTGCATCAAACATCATGGGAGGAATGACCGAGAGCTGCCGCATTTGCTTTTCATTGTTCTGCAGGCAAAGAGTAAAAGACAAAGGAAAGAGCACCACAAGTTACTCCTGATGTTTATAGAGTTCTTCAATTGCACAGCTCCACCACAGCACACGTTCACAGTTAGCCTGAAACTTCTTGTTGTCCACTGAATTCTTGTGGATGTTACTACCACCGTGACAGGGCTGAAGGAAACAGCCTCACAAAGCATGAGAAGCTAAAGTAGTGCAGGGTTTGTAAAAGGAAGAGTTTTCCCATGTCTGTTAGAGATGTAAAAAACTAGGTTGTGGCAAGCCTGCAATGAGCAGACACATGAGAAAATCTGGGACAGATGCAATTAGGAAGCATAACCCTTAAAAGAAAATTATTTGTAAGACATGTTTCAAGAAAAACTCCACACGGATTCTCCCAACCCAGCCCCAAAAGGTTTCTCTTACCAAAAACAAAGACCCTCTGAAACCTCTCCCTGACAAGATACTGAGTCATTTGCTGTCCCTCTACAGCAAAGTACAGACAACAGCCTCACCTCCTGCTCCGAGAGTCCATCAATGATTTCAGAAATCTCATGTTCACTTCTAGCAATAGTTGCTGAAAGTCCAGCACCTCTTTGCCCAACCCTAGAATCAGGGGAAACAGAAGCTGATTATCACTGATAATTAGAGGAACAAAACATTTCCTCCAGATTTTACTGAATAAATCAATTTGCACAAGATCTGACCAAAACCCCCTTTGTATTTACATGGTGCTAGCATTACAAGAAGAGCTATAAAGATGCCATTACATTAGGGAACATCAATACAAAGCTATGGCACCCTCCCAAAAGTCTGCAATTACAAAGATGTGATATATTTATTCTTAAAGTAAAAGCTTCTCATAGACTGGAGTGCTCTTCCAATTCTGTTCACTTTCTTTTCCACTTTTCTGATTCCCCCTTGTAGCCCTCATGGTATAGCACAAATAAGCTGTTTTTCCTGTGTTTTATGAAGTAAGGTGACTCAGACAGATGGTTTGAAAGATAAGATGATGAAATCTTTGAGGCTTGAACTCTCAAAGGTGTATTAAAACAATTTCAAGCATTAGATAAAAAGATTTCAACACAACTGAATCAAACTTGACCTAATTCTAATTTAAAGCAGTACCTACAGTACCATAAAGTGAACTCTCAAATGAATTGCACTTCACTGCTTTTAAGATTCTTTGTAGTTTCTATTTAACAAACATCTGATAGATTAAAATTAAATAATGGGGATGTAATTGTCATAGCTTGCATACTTCAAAAAGCAATAATGTCTGGAATAAAATTACATGGCAAGTACAACAAAAGACCACTCAATTAATTAATTAAAAAAGTCAAATGATTTTTGAGTGCGTAGGCTCATCAATACAGGGATCACAAACCACAGCAGAACACAGACACCTAGTGACAGAAAAACACTGAGCATAAATTAGAGTGTAGGCCCCAAACAAACAGGCTTGCATGGAGCTGACACTCCAATCACCTTGATGCCAACTCCAGAAATCTCTCTGCACACACAGCAGCTTAACTCAGTCGCACTGAGCACCACAGCCTAACTAGTTCCTGCTAATTAACCCTCTTCCTGGATTTCTTTTGGAAAATATGGACAGTTTGATGGCAGATCTAAAAAGGGGGATGGGAAAGGAAAAGATTGAACATTGCTACAGCAGCCCAAGAGGACACCAAATTGATGAGGCTGGCACTGCTGACAAAGCTGCTGGGGAGGGACAGTTGCAAATGAAATACTATTTTACTTTACACTGCACAATAGGCTAATCATCTTTGAAAGAACAAAATTATGGACATAAAAATTAGCCATTAAGATGAACAATTTCATTATAAATAATTTGAAAAGTTAAGACTGAAGAGGCATCTCGTAGGAACAGTTCAAATGTGTGGCAATACCTTTGGAATCTTTCCTGCTGTTCTCTTTGCTTCCTGATTTCTGGAAATTGTTTTTCATAGTACTCTCTTGTTTTGCTCTCCTTGGCTTTCCTGCGTGGATTATTTTCTATCCTGTCAACTTTTTTCTCCCATGCCTCCATCAGCTGATCATAACGCTGACAGATTTTCTGTTCCTGTTAAATTCCAAAAGTAAACCTTGAATTAAACAAAAATACACTAAGTTATCAGCACACACAACATGGGTAGGCTCTCAGAATGAACAGACATTTTTTTTCTGCTCTAGTGGTTGCATTTTAAGATGACAGATATCCAATTTTCATCAGAGATAAGGTGAGGAAGTGTATATAAAAAAATAATAATAATAGAAATGATCTTTCAGACACCACCCAACAGAGCCTTTTGACTTTGTATGCCACTTGCTACACCAGCATGCAAGAGAAAGCATTATGTTAATGAATACTGGTATTCAACATGCACAAGCTTGATTAAAAATGCTGTCAGACTTCACAAATCTTACATCTGCCCTATTTTCTTTCAGATACCATAGCTACTAGAGGAGAAAAGAAATTCTTAAGTCAGGCTAGGCACAACAGGTGAAGATTTCCCTGGGTCTCTTCCATTTATACTCTGAGAAAATAAAGGGGAAAAAAAAAAAAAAAAAAAAAAAAGGACATTTTCCTTATGCTTTAGATGATTTAAAGTCAAATAATGAACAAACTAGAGTTGTTAACCTGCAGTTTATTTGCAAATAAATCAATAAAATTTTAGCTGAAGATCTTACTGAGGATTTACATGACACATTTGGGAATGCAAGTCAAGGATCCAGAGAGAAAACCAACTGTGTGCTCTTTTTAAAAAACATGGTAGTATTACCCGTTGTTTTCTTGCATGATTTCTTCTTTTAAAGAACAGTATTAGCTTTTTCCTCATCACTTGGTTTCTGGAAAACAACATTAGAAAAATATGTGAACTACATAAGAATCAAGCACTTCAAAACTACTCAGCAAAGCCCATATGGATTCTAGATGCCAGATGATTATTATGAAAAAGATTTACGGAGGTACAAAAACAGAGGGAAAATTCCTGATGAAATTATCATCCAATACTTTGTTTTCTCAGGGAGAAGATTCTTGAGGGTGACAGGAATAAGCAATTGAGACACAAAAGCTTTCCATTTCAAGCTAGGTGCTTTTCTTCACCACAAGACAGATCATATGCTAAAATGATTAAATTTGGCTTAAGATATTCAAATCTTGGGGTGTGGGGGGGAAACAGCTTTGTAACTCAATTCTGGAGTTAGGAGTTTTACAATATATTACTCAAAAAATAATTATTTTGCAACTGCTACTGAGCTACATTTGCAGGAGAAAGAATTACTTTAAGAGACTTTTTAAAGGACAGCTATCTATTGGATTTTTTTTCTGTACTTTCAAAATATTATAAAATGGTAGTAAAAGTTATAGCACTTGGTGATCTGCACATAACTCCCTCTGCATTTCTTCACACCTGAAACCAACAACTCATTCCTTTGTTTGAAAAAGCTGGCAGTGCAGAATTTGGTTATAAATAAACAATTCTTGTGAAGAGAGGAAAGTAACAAATATGAACAGGGATAATGATGCCACAGCAGTAAAGTTTGTCTCAGAAACACCAGTATTTCAAAGTGAGACATGAAAGTAAAATTAAAAAAAAAAAAAAAAAATCAAAAAAATCAGGGCTCCTCCTATGGTTTACTGAGAGCAGCAACTTCTGAAACACTTCTTCAAACAGCACATTCAGGAACAGTTCAGTAGACATATCTAGGCCAAATCTGGCATTTTAGTCTTTGAAAAAAACAAGTGTTACCAACTTCAGTTTTAAGATTTATTTTTGTCTTTATGTTAGGATGAGAGTTAGGGTTTCCTTCTGCCTTCAGCACATGTAACTCTGATCTTTCAAGACTGTTCTACAACACAGAAATTGGAAAGTTACATGGACTGGAAGCTTTTCACTATGGCTGAAGTACACACATCCTAGCTGGAAATCACAGGAATGAAAAAGTTGAGCAAATGTTTAAGTCCAGATCCCTTAACTGGCAGAATGAGAAGATATTAAAGCACTTACGTTTTGATGTTTTCATGGTAGACTTTTGTGTCTGATGGTTGGTTATAAAGTGGCTACAATTTGGGATTAGAAAGATATGCTTAGTATTTCTCAGTGCATGTAATTCTCAAAGCATATGCAATATATTTAACAATATTTTGGTATTCTGCCAACAGTGCACTCAGAGACACAACAATCTGAAGGGACTGGAAGATATTCAGCACAAGGCATAGATTTCATTACTTAAAATTAGATCATTATATCTACTTACGTATAGAATGGTGTTTAATTATTTTCATATTTCAAACTCTTCTCTCAAATAGATTCAAATCTATTTTTAAAATCACATTTACATGGCCAAGCAGTTCATTCAAACCCCAATTCACCAGTGCATTTAAACACACATTTCTTTTATACAGAAACACAAAACTACATCTGTTTACCACAACAGAATTACAGCAACTGGAAACACAGCAAATAGAAGAAAAGAAAGCAAAATAAAAATAATAATAAAAAAAAACCAACTAACAATAAAACCACAACTTACCAGTTCAACTTTTGGGCCAAGACCTTCGAAAATCTTGTGAGCTTCTTCTGCTTTTTTCTGCAAAAGAGAATTTATTGTGTTTTGTACAGTCTAAGTAAATAAGCAGCAATTAGTGTCAAAAGTGTAGCTGAACTCTTTCACTTATGTGCTAAATTCCCCTCTGACCAACACTATATCCTTCCTAAACCTGCTGCAATGTTGCCTCAGCAAATCAAGACACCTGTACTCAAATTGTGCAGCTACTATTTGCTTCTTTCCCTCCAGTAGTTTTATGTGCCAGACCTAAGGCAGCTGCAAAGAAAAATATAGGAAAAACAAATCCATAAAGCAGTTATTATTAGAAAACATTCTGCTAAATTCTAACTTCTTTCCATGTAATTTCAATCTTGATAAATTCTTTGGATCTCACAGATTTGAAAAATAATTCAATATCAAGAAATTATTGTAGTATTACTCTTGCAGAAAGTTCTGTCTGGCTTCAAAACATTTAAAATCTAACTCTTGCCATCCACTGCCATTGGACAGTATATGTAACTCCTGGTAAAAGAACTCAAAACAAGTGTTAATTGGATTAATGAGTTGATCAAGTTTGACAATTCCCCTTGTACATAGAATACTGTATGAACAGCTACACAGACAGAAGCAGCTAACAGATGACTACATACTGACATGTTACTCCATCTCAGGCACCATAATAATGGGTTTCCCATCTACTGGCACACACCCAACATGGGGAATGCACCAGCAAATTCAAAATTCTGTTGTAAAACCCACCTACAACCAGAGTTAGCAGAGTTGCACAGCAGCCTGCTAAAATGCCTTCAAATTCACATCACTTTGCCTATTTCCCAATGTGCAATTAAGTTTGAGGAAGTTTTATAAGAGTGATTGTAATAATTTTTAAATTACTTTTTACGTGAAAAAGATTTAAAACAGTAAAATTGGTTTGTAACTAAAAGTAAAACTATTGCTGTAAATTGGTTACATCAATTTTTGTATTAATACAAGACATTAGGGCAATTTTAAGTAAATACATCCAATTTCACAGATAACTGGGGAAGGGGAGAACAGGCTGCTGGGAGCAATTGGGACACAGTTCTACTGTATAAAATCTAGCATTGTGTTGCAGATTTTCACTACCTGAAATTTTCAAGAATAGTCTATTTAACAGAAATGGCTGTTCCCCTACAGTACAAAAAACAATTAGAAAATCAAACAAACATACCCCAGTCTCACAAAAGACCATAATACTTTCAAACCAGCAGATTTCCAACTCCTTAATCTCAAACTAGCAGGAAAAAAAAAAACTAAAAGCAGGAAGCACTTTGCTAGTGTTGGCAATATTACTGAGCTCCTGTACTTTTCTCACCAATTATGCAACACAAGCTCACAATTCATCTCTATACTACTGCTTAAGATTTGCATAAATGAGCAGATATGTAGTGCCAAAAGTCAGAGTTTAAAGAGCAGGCACAGAATCTTCCAACATATGCAGCTCTTCCCCTGATTTAAATGGTGGATCTTCAGCCAAGCTTGTCAGTATTTGTGAGGAAAAGAGAATTCAAGAGAAATTCCTGAAGCTTTTTTATGTCTATACATATATATATCTGTGCATCTCAATCTAAAGACCTAGAGCTGAGCCCCACAGACATGTTTCCCTAAACTGCTTAAAGGTAGAAGGAAGATCCTGCAATCACAAATAAAAATCTCATGCAAGTGTCTTTCATTGAAAGTAACTGAATATTCCAAGAGGGGCAGGCAAAACAATAAAGCAGGGGAAGCACAAACTGCCCCTCAGCAGTAAACCAAGAGAGAATGAACGTCAGCAGTGGGTAAGAGGCAGAGCTACTGGGAGTCAGCTGAGCAGCACTCACCCGGTTTTCATCGTAGATGATTTGGACAATGCTGCGGTGTTTCTGCTCCACGGGGGGAGGGGAGACAGGCCTCTCTGGCTCTGGAGGCTTAGCAGCTTCTTCTTCAAGTTGTTGCTAAGAGACGAAAGAAAGAAAATCAGCCACCTGCACCACGTTACCCTCAGCAGTAATTAGTCACCAGAGATGAAATGTGCAGCTGATCAACAGTTCACACTGCCTGCTCCTTCTCCTTTCAGCCCACTAGGAATGAATGAAGTGGTTTTCGTGCCAACGGGGAGGATAACAAGGCTATTTGTTGTACTACTGGTAAACCAAATCCGCTGTTTACAACACTCACCTGCACCGAGTCAGATTTGTTTCAGCTTGACATCTTTGGCTACTGTCACACTGTAATTTACCACTATTTAACTCAAAGCAAAGATAATAACTGTGGGGAACAGTTACACCAAACCTGCCTTCTCACAGAGGAAGTCATCCACAGAGCTGCCTTTTTACACTGGAGGTGTTCAAGTGTCACTACTCCTACTCTTATTCTTGAAAAGGGTACAAAAGTCCTCTTAGCACTCCAGAGAGAACATCATGCTAAATGCACTTCACAAGAGAAAGAAACCATTCCACGTGTGCTTCAGTTCTAAGATTGTTACAATATCCATCAAGCAAAAAAAAATAAACAGAAAAACAAAACAAAAAAAAAACCCAAAAACTCTAGCAGCAAACAAACAAGAAACAAAACAACCCTGCAATATTTTCCTAGCTACTACACTTCTGTGATTTACTTTCACATCAAATTAACCTGGTTCAGCAACATCTTCATTTTTTAATTGCAAATATCCTTCATTCATGCCTGCCACAAACATAAACCAAACTATTTCTGATGCTAGAGATCCATCCTGTCCCTCATCACTGGCTGCAATGTGCTGTATTGCTCCACAGGAATTCAAAATTAGTTTGGCAGAATGCAATAATCTGGGGTCAACTGATGTAGTAACAGCATCTTTCGAGGTGGTTTTGGTTTTTTTTAAATTCAAATCATAGTTTCAATGTGCACAAATGAGCCTTCATAGATGACATACATAATACTTGCTGATTTTGTGGAAAAGTGAACAAACAAGAAGATAAGCATCATTCACACAGGTCAGCTTCTTAAGTGACATCCTTTTATGGATTTTTTTGCTGAAGGTCACTGTACAGGTCACTAAAATTCAGACATAATTAAATGCTTCCAGTCCATAAAAACAAACTGCTCCAGGAAAGCTGCCTGTTTGTTATCCTAGACCTACAAGTTAACAAATCCTAGAGCAGAACTCCCATTTCCTTTGGAGTTCACACTAAAGAGAAGTAAAGCTGGCACTACTTCTATGTGGAACTTTGAAAGTCATAAAAGGAAAAGGAGACAAGGACTTTGTTTTTGCCAATGAATAACAGATGCCTAGATTGAAGGGTGGGTTCAGTTGGCCACATCTGCTACTGGGAAGGAACAACTCCTGCCAGCAAACATTTCCTTTGCTCCCAACGGCTGAAGTGCAAATCTCTGATAGAAAGCACAGCCAGCACTGTACTAATAAAAGGGATATTTCCTCCTTTATTCTCTGCTCTCACTGTTTAATTGCACCTTTCCTACTACACTTTCCCCTGAGGTTGACCTTAGCTCCAGATGTTAGGTTCTTGCTCTTGTGCAAGCAGATGTTCCAGAAGCTTTTGCACAAGCTCTGGTTGTGGAGATGCAGGTGAGGGATTCTCTTCTTGCATAGACAGTGAAAGGAGAAAGATGAGAGCCTCCCTTCACCCAGCAATCAGCATGAAGCTGAAATTACAGCCACAGTGCCCTTGTTTCACTAGTCATCTAACAAAAGCTTAACATATAAAGCTGCCTAATGTTGATGTTCCTAATCTGGCTTTCTCCCATTTTCCAAATGTTTCAAACTGCCCAGTGTCTGAGCAATTCCTGGGCTCTAGCAAAAGAATACACTAAACATTCCCTTTTTCACTGGTTCTTGTAATCAAAAACATCACCACCACCACATGAATTTTTTCCACACCTCCCTCACAGGTGGAAGCCAGCAGCAGTCCCTGCCATGCTTACTTGCTTTTTCTTCAGCTTCAGGATCTGCTGTTCAACTTTGGCAATTTCCCGATCTACACGGTCCATGCTCTGTATCAATTCTTCTTTTGACAGCTTGGAAGGTGAAGCATTTTGGTCCTCCCCACAAGGCTGACCAGAAATTGGAGAAGATGGTCCCTCATGCTTTCCTCCAAAAGCTGGGTCCTTTGATGGGGAAAAGAGGGGCAGAGATGAGATTGAGAGAAATCAGTCATATTGATATCACGTGAAGGAGTGTCTAGTAACCAAACTAGCAGGTATTAATTAAAAAGCATTTCCAGTTATCTTTTCTTCTCTCTCTTTTTAGGAGCTAAGTTAAATATCTCAATTTATTAATGCTCTAAATATTTTAGGATTAACTGACAACCCATTTATGACACTGTAATTTCAGAGTTCACTTTTAAAAATAACAGCTCACTTCAACAGTTATTGGGAAATCAAAAGAAGATCAAAACATCTCCCTTTTAAAAATGTATTTTCATAAATGTAAAGAGTGTATTTTATTTTTAAATGAAGGGTTAGTTGAGAGCCAACCCTCAATACTCTGCTCATAGATGATGAACATAACCATGCCCAGCCCAATAAAGTCCATCTGGAGTTAACTGTGGTTAAACATGTTAAGTTCTCTTGAACTCAACAAGACTTACAAGAAGTGATGACTTAAGAGCAGATAGGTTTTCACTGTGATTGATTTTGTCTTTGGTTTTGTCTGTTTCCAAACAACACACTTCAAGATGCTCCACATTCTACCATCAGCACTCTTGTACCTTGCCTGTGTACTCAGACCATCACGCTCCATGACTTCCTAGCTGGCAAACTCTAGCCCTAGATCCCTCAGCCAGGCCAATGTGACTGAGGTGATGTATCCCAGTGCCACTTTTGCTCAGGGCACTGCCAGGCTGTATTGCTAAATCAAGACAGTAGATTTCTATATGGAGTGTCTGGATACAAATTCAGTTCCATGCAAGCATGTTAAAACTGCATGCCTTGGCTTCTCCAACCCCATTTGATCTTATCTTTGCTATCCAACAGAGCAAGTTTCTAAGAAATCACACACTATGATTGTTCAGGTAAGAGGAATGGCAGAGAGAAGGCAAGTCATCAACTTTTAAAAAATCTGCTGCATATTTAGCTTTTGAATCCATGGGATGAAAATGTTCTGTAAATTAACTGAGTTTAGAGACTGGAGTGCTCACCTTCAGAGGTCTCACCCATTAGCCACCACATTTTTGGTGGGTGAGGCTGTGTGCTTGCATGTGTGCATGAGAGAAAATATTGAATATTTATTTGATACTCGTTTGTTCTATTCAAGTTGCTTTAATCAATATTCAGTAACTACAATAGAAAAGAGCATGCCAAACTAGAATTGTCCTAGATTTACCCAAAATGAGACAGTGACAAGTATAATTAGTGTTTTGTAAATAAGCAGATTCATTTAAAATGCTTTAAAGGGAAAGGAGGCAGAAGGGAGTACTGTGACCATTCACTACAAATATTTATTACAGGAAAAAAATAATGACTTGCATGTGCCAGCAGCTTTCAATGGAAAAGCAGAAATACTTCAGGCACTACAATCATGTTGTAACTGAGTTTTTAATGACTTAAGAGTGTAGTGGCAACTCAGAACTCCAATCTCTTTATTATGTTTGGGGTAGACTCATCTTATTCTTTCTATAAAAGAGCAACACTGCCTCATGACCATAGTTTGGGCTAAGGTGTGAAATCAAATTCCTGGGATTAAACGGCTAATATAAATAAACAAAAAATACCTATCAGCAAAAAAAACTGATTAGCTGACTGTAACATAGGAAGTTAGACCTTCAGCATCATAACAGAAAATGGCTTTACCTTCTTAATATCTGCAGACCTCAACCCTTCCTGTAGAGGATGTACTAAAGGCAAGACAGTAGCTGCACTGACACGCTGAAAATGGGAATCAGAGACTTGTTCAAGACGTGGTCGCTTAGATTCCAGTGAATCATGATCTGTCTGAGATGGGCCTGGATGAAATTGCTGTTCATATCCAGTTCTCCTTTCCTGAGGCCTAATGTACAGAAGAGATACACTATTAAAATATATATATTTTCCATACAAGAAAGCTATTCAGTGTTCCTCAAACCTTTTCAAATACACAGAAGATGCAATGCAGTGAAACTCCTTCTACATGGTACAGCAAACAAAGGTTGATCTTCAAAACCACAACAGTTACAATCCATTGAAAAAGAGAAAACTGATTGGAATGTTAAAAGAAGCTGTTTAAATGCATTCCTAACAAACCCCTAAAGAAACTTACCTCTGCTAGAGTGATACTGTACAAGCCAAATCTCTGATTCAAATTGTAACAAAAAGAATCCATGCAATCCATGAAATTTTTAAATATACACAGAATACTTGAAATGAGTCATAAGTCTGATTAGAACTTGATCTCTATTAAAATGCTGCTATAAAACAGGGCCAGTCATTGATTCAATACAGGAGTAATTTAAAAAATCCTCCTTCTCAGAAAATGACAAAAGAACAGCATCACTGGCCTCTTCACACTGCAATGCAGAAGATGTCCATAGAAGAACCTCATATGCCTCACCATCTTCCCATCAAGTGCCACTGAAGAGATGACAGCAACTCCATGAGCTTTGCCAGAACTACTGAATAAGCTTTAACAAATTTACAGTGTGTGAGAGAGATTTACTTCCTCTATAAACTGAAGTTTTGGGAGCTCTAAAGGCTCCTATGACTGTCAGCACTAAAGCAGCCTTACAGACATTTTGGTGACACAAGATGAAGGCAATGTGCAAGGCCCAGATTTCACTATCATCAAGTTATTTCTGGGAATACTCTAATGAGATTTTAAGCTAGATCAGTATTTACATAACATTCATCACTGGTATTTCTTCAGAACCAGAAACCTCAGTTATAGCCAAAATAAACTGCTAGCAGTAATCCAGCACATAAAGTTGCTCCTAGCAGATACTACTAAGAGTCCAAGAAATTAAGAGGTTGTTACAAGCAATAACACTTGCTTACAACTGTGCATCAGCATAACTAATACACTAATGTGCACACATCACATAGTAACCTCTCCCTTACATGGAAACATATTCTTACTAATTTACTACAATCCAGTTAATCCTACTTTGATCTGCAGTGGGTTTTTAATTTAGAAACTTGGGTTTCAGAGGACATCCAATATTCTTCAGATATATAGTCAAAACAAATGCTTAACACAGTCTGTGAACTCTCTTGAACCTGTCAGCCTTACAGTAACACCAATGTACACTTGGACATTCAGGGATATCCAATGTGAAGTAACTCACTGTACTGAGAAGCAAGATATTACCAACCTGAAACTAAATTACAACCTATGATTCATTGTGGCTTGTCCTCAGTTAACCTACTAGACACAGGTCAGTTGCATCACTTAGAGTCAGGAATGGTGGATGAGACTCACAAAAGGGTATTTAGAACAAATGACAGGAAGCTGTCAAATGTCTTGCCAAAAGTAGCACACGCTCCAATTTAGTCTGCTGTGTCTAGAAGTCCATTTTGTGTCACATTTCAGCGTTTTACAATTCTTACAACTCAAATACTGAGAAGCAGCACTCACCTGTCAGAGCCCGGGTGGAACTCGGAGAGCAGGGAGGGTCTGCGGCGGAGCTGCTGCTGCTGCTGCTGCTGCAGGAGCTGCGTGGCCTGAGTGACCTCCAGGTGCGGGGAGCGGTAATCGGGGACCGCGAACTCCTGCGCCAAGCACACCGCTGATGTTAGCCAGGCTGGGCCAGAGCAGCTGCTCTCATGGAGTCACCACTTCCCAGTTAATAAATCCAAACCAAAGGCAGATCTACTCAAGCCTTATTCCAGCTCAAAAGCATAAAGTTTCTAAATGTCAGTTCTGGTTTTTTTTAATATAATTTTAAAGAGAGTAAGAATTTCACCCCACTGATCAACAGTTTCTAAAGCAACACAAATAAGTCAGCAGCAGCAGAACAACATTTTTTAAAAATCCATCAATTTTGCACATCCAAAGTGGCAAAATGGGAATATAGTTCAGGAACTTTGAGACAATTCCTTCTGTTAACACTTCAAGACATTTTTATATCATATACTATTAATTAGGACAAAAAAATCAGAGAAGACGCATCTTCTGATATAATTAATAATCCAAGTGAGACACAAGACAATTTATTTGTCTATATAGGTCATAGAATCATAGAATGTCAGGGGTTGGAAGAGACCTAGGAAGATCATCTAGTGCAAGGTCTCTGGCCACTTGCCTTTAAGAATTATATACAGCTGGCATTAACCAAAGAGAAGCTCTACAGGACATGCAAGAGATCATTACCCATAAGATTTAGTTAATATAAACTATATAAATATGGACCAAGCAAAAAAGCTCCAATTATTGACATTTCTTTTGCAAACATATAAGTAGAACAAAATATCTGAACTATCTTCTGCAGGAGGAGAATTTCATTAAAACAAGGGAAATCCAAGCTGCTCTGAAGTCAACAGCTAGGCCTGCACAGCCTACCATGCCAGAGAGCACAGGGTGGCAGAGTAAATACTCTGCAGAGATGCCCAAGTAGGAGACTCTTGGAAATGCATTACCCCAGTTCTGGGATAGCAGAACCCAGCTGGCTGGATGCACTTGTACAGCTGCTTCAGAAAAATAATCTGAGTTTTTACACTTCGGATTGACATTCCCCACCTTGCACACAGATTTTGTCAAAAAGTTTGCTTAAAAAGCCCAGTCTCTCAAAGGATATGTTACACTCACAAGACTGTATTAATATTAAATGTATACAGATTAGAAACTATGATTCTAGGATTCTAATTGTAGGTTCTCTGAAATGATTGCTCTCAATGCATTTGGACTCAGTCACATGTTGAATAGATTTAGAATCATTAAATGGTTTGGGTTGGAAGTGACCTTTAAGATCACCTAGTTTCAACCTCCTCATTTAGTATGATGACTAAACATTAATAAATTAAACTGATAATAATAATAATAATAATAATAAAATAATAAATTAAAGCAAAACAACACGTTTATTAACACAATCCCTAGTGAATTTAGTCAAACTACAAGAAAGCAATGATAAACCCAGGAAGTTTCTATAAATTCTCTAGAATGGAATGATAAACCTCAGTTTTGTGTCAAATAATTTGTAAAAATTAATAAATAAAAGAAATTTAAATTAAGAAAAAAGTTAAAGAGCAGATACATATATATCTTGAAGAAGAAAAATTCAGTGTTTTCCAAAAAAAAAAAAAAAAAGGAGGGCAAACCAAGCCAGCCCACATCTCTTTACCTAAGCAGCACCAGCAGCAGTTCTCAGCAGGGCACACTGATCTGCAACTCCAATGTTTTCAACTCCACTGTTTTCAAATGTGAGCGACTTGTATTAATTACATCAGTTTAAAAAGCAACATAAACAATCCCCTTTGGCCCAACAAACCCCCAAGTCTTGCTAAATCTGTAGCCTGGTGTCTCCTTACCTGCTGGTGCCGGGTGCTGGGGAAGGTGTACTGGACAGAGTGAGCAGGGTACCGACTCTGTTCTGTGCTGAATGCTCCTTGGTTAGGAGGGTAGCCTGAACTTGACATTATCAGAGGAGAAGTCTTCACAAAGCTGTGAGATCAGGACCAGCAAGCAATCATGTTTCTAGGAAACCGCCTGAAGGGAAAAAGATCACTGATAAGCACTGAAGTACCAGATGTACTCTCAATACATTACAGCCATAGTCACCTAAGCAAAACAACCATTACCAGTAAAAGCTTTTTCCTGATGTATTTATTGAATAGGTTACTCTAGTCTGAAACATGTTAACGAGTCTTAAACGAGATCAAAATGAGATGTGTCAGCACTGTCTACAAAAAGATTTGAGGATTATGTTGTTGGAATACATCACTACCAGTTACCAGTTGATCAGGAGGATTTGAAAAGTAGGTCACTTTAAATACATTTTAAAGAGGTTATAATAATCTGTAGACAGACTATTTCAAGTAAATTTCTTTAGCACAATATAAAGTTCATTTCTTTCAGAGAGCTTTAGGATTCTATGAACTGTGTCTTACTTTCAGGTGGTCTTAACTTCACTCAATGCCATCTACGGTTCATTACACCACAGTCTGTTAGTCAGGCCCTGAAATCCTCCTGCCATCTAACAGCAGCTTTACAGAAGCAGTGAGTAAAAAGGGCAGTCCCAAAGGAAAAACCACCACAGTTTCAACTAACAGTGTAGTTTGTCTCACAGAGGATGCCAGAATCTGAATATACTGTGAAGCCCTAAAACAATCCTGCTTAGGTGACATTCGTGGCCACTTTGCTGTGTTCTGCAGCACACACTGAAAGCCACCCTGCTCTGGGGATGACTCTCAGACACCTATGAAGCTCAGAAGACTCTGATAAACACCGAGCCCATCAGTGCTTTGAGGAGGTAAGTCTCTCTAACCCAAAGAGCAGGAAATATATCATTTTATTTATTTATTTTAAACATAAGGTATTTATCTCTACCCGCTCAAAAATGCAATCGTGGAGGCCTATGTATTAAATACAGAATTCTATCAGACCTGCAGCAAACTCAATCTCTCCTGGTCCAGAGCCTAGCAGACATATCAGACCTTCAAATAAAGTAACTGTTGATCCCTGCCTAGATGGCTTCATTTCAAAGCTCATTAATCTTCAGCCTTTCACAAACATCACATGTAAAGTTACACTTCTGAACTGCATTTTCCATTAACAGTGAGTAGACAAAATCAGCTCAGGAAAGGATCAGACACAGCAAGCTATACAAACAGACCTTAAAGTTTACCTGACGTATTTTATCATTCCCTTTCTCATTTTTGGTTTGTTGTTTTGTTGGGTTTTTTTTTTCTCTCTCACCTTTCCATCAAAGAAAGTTTTACACGTTGGACTATCAGAATAATGAGACAAATTTAGATTTACCTCTTAAACCTGATTATCATACTACAGATCACTAGTTGTGTGTTTTATAGTACCTATAATTCATAGCCAAGTGACAAGTCCTAACAGAATTCTTCACCATTCACATTTATTATGCTTCATCATTCATACTCATTCATTGGAGTACATCTTTGCCAACTCTGTGATGGTCTAATAGGTCTGAGTCATGATTTCTATTCAATCAAGAAACAGTGTCAGAAAGGAAGCAGTTTTAGTTAATACATGTTGTGATACTGCAAGCTGCAGTAAGTACCTGATCACTCCAGTGCATTTCTAAATCCCAGCTACAGCACGAGGAAAGCCTTTCATTTCTCTCTCCATTTCTGTGAGTCCATGTAGAGCTATGGAACAGGTAACTGTCAGCTCAGAGATGGTTACTGATGTGCCACCCGTGCCCACCACAGGCTGGTGAAGGTTTGTTACTAAGTGAACAGCTGGCTCCATGGTCTAAGGCTCAAACAGGTGAAGGTGTTGGGTAAATTTTGGTTGGATGAACTGCTGATGCCTGTGCTACCTCCCCAGCTTCAGCAGTCTGCACAACTGTGTGAATCTGGAAATGCAGATGGCCCCAGAAGAGGAACCACTTGAACACCACGCACCAATAGAGGTCAACTCCTGCACGAGTCAAGGTCCTTTCTAATTTCTCTCTGTCAAGTGACATCTGCTGATTTTCAACATTCAGTCAAACCCAGAGGTTGATCATTAACCCATGTGCTGAAAGTTCAATCCACACTCACTTTGCATGATGCTGTAAAGGCTGTTTTTCCATTCACAAGAACTTTAGTGGAGAGATTGTTAGGTTTGTGTTAGGACTGTCAGTCTGGAAATATTCATTGATTCAGAAACTTTCACAACCACCACCAAGGAGAAGTCCTGAGTGTCCCTCCAGACTCTGTACTAGACATGGAAAGATGAAGGGAAGAGGGAGGAGGGATGGCACACAAACATGAACGTCCTGCATCCATTCAACAGTGTTAACCCATCACTTAATATGACATAATCTTCCAGTTTTACACAACACATATGAAAACAGTCTAACAGGCTTCCTACTGAGACCTGCACATAGGAACATGTTTGTAGCAACATAATACAAATAAAATTCTGTAAAAAGTGAAAGAAAGAAAAGCTGGCAACAGAAGAAGGCAACAGAAACTGCATTAGATGTTATCATCATGCTTAATAAAAGAGGAAGAAAGTGGAAAAAAACCCAAACCAACTACTCAATGGTGAGGGTGAATTCTTTTTCCTCCCCAAGGGAGCTGGCACAACAGCAGAAGAGATCAGGACACAAGAGCAAAGAAAGGCACTCGGGTACATACTGGCAACTGCAGGGTGGAGAGGGGACTAAGGGATTGGGATTCTGAGAAGGATCTTCTTTCCTTCAAGAGAAAAATCAACACTGTAGTACAGCATGTAAAGTGATACAGCAGTGCAATGTTCCCTCCCTCCAAGACTCCTCTTGCTACAGACAATACACTCTACATCCCTGCAGATCCTCTCTTATCACCCAGCATCCTCCAGTATGGGCTTCTTTACACTGCCATGTGTGGGGTGGGGTGGGGTGGGGAGTTTCTGCAATATCTGCCAGTAGAATTCCCACTAGGATTCTGCTCATCTCTCCCAGACTTGCTACCTTAATTCTGCAACTGGGGATTTAAGTACTTGATTCCCACTCTTATTTCTCTGCAGGCAACCTTGTGACCTTTCATCTAAAAGCATCTGCCTCTCTCTCCAGCATCTGCTCACACATACCCAGCACACACTGATTATTCTGGAGCAGTCTGGTGGGCAGTGAGGGCAGTGCCACCTTCCTGCTGCAGCCTCTCCAGTTTCCGCCTAGGCTAAAATACAGAAATCTTTTTGCATAGTAATGTGAGTAGACTGCAAAGAGCCACTGTAACCAACCCCACTGGGCTGTGCTCACTGCTGCATCCTTCCATTCATCCTCACAACCTTCACCTTGCTCTGCTCAAATCCAACCAGGATCTTCCTTTCAAACTCCCATTAATTCTTGAATCCTTCCACTGCTTCCAGCTTCTCTGCTCATCTTCATTTCCAGCACCCACGAGAAGTTCCAGCACAAGAAATCAGCTTCCAACGCTGCTCACTCAGTGACAGATTCTATTTTTCAGACAAGTATTTTCATACTTTTTCATGTTATTCTGCAAATTTCAGAGGTTTCTCATACAGACATCCATAAGAGCTTTTCTAGGCTTTGGAATTCTGCCTTCAGTGTCTCACACAGATAAAGTTAGGTCCTGAATGCTTTCATGCAGCTGCCAACCATGCTGGCAAATTGTCTGTCTCGTTGAATACTGACAATTAGAAATATTTCCTGTTTTCTACTTCAGAACCCAATCCATTCTGCATTCTCCCACTCCGACATTCCCAGACTCTGTGGTAAAACATGTAAAGGATAGGGAAACCCAGCAGTATCAAATGGATAATATTTAAAAAATAAGAAAAAATCAATTATTACGGGAGTAGGAGAAAAGAATCAAGAAAGAAACTACAAATCTGAAGATATCTAGCTGAGAAAAACAGCAAGAAGGGTTTCAGTAACCATGAAGAGATAGTCAGCTCTGTGTCAGTCTGAGCTTATCGGGCAAGGAAATGATTTAACAGTGTTTATTTCTAAAGGTATGACAATATTTTTCTCTTTGGCCAGCTCAAACTACTGAACAGATCCAATTCAGGCTTCCTCTTAAAAATTACTCTTTGCAATTACATTTGTCACATGTGGAGAATTTTGAGTAAGTTCTAAATAATTTAGAACTGGATATTATAATGGCAACAGTCAGAGTGCAATTTCAGCTTTGGATCCTATGAGGCAATACTAATTTGAACAATATCTCTTGATCTCCAGATCTCAAAATGCTTCAGAAAGAAGCAGAACAGGCTGTCTTCAGCAGACACATGGGAAAATGAGCCACAGAAAGGTTAAGAAATCTATCAAAGCCTACCCAGGAAATAGTCAATGACTGAATAAGAAATAAGACCCAAGCCTGGCAGCACTTGAAGCAGGAAAAACCTTGCACTGCCCAAGAAAAGCAGCTCTTCACTTGGGAAAAGCCAGCAGGTTCAGAACAGTGACTATTTTTAGCAGAGCAGTTCCCCCAAACCATTCACCCGTGGCCACACAAATGTTTACAGCAGCAGCAGGGAAGGGGTCAGGAGGCCAGACAGAGTCACCTCCTCCCTGCCTCTGCAACCACAGCCCTGGTGCTGGAACCCTGGCCCCCACTCTCAGTGTCCTTCATGGGTGGAAGGCCAGTCCCGTGGGCAGGCTCGACTCCCTTCACATGCACAGAACAAGCTGAGGCTTTGGCATTTGGAATAATTTTCATGTCATCTTGAAGTACTTAACCAACATTTGCTAATTAAATTTCACATCCTTTTGGGAATTTTCCTCGTCTTGTTTTTGAGCAAACTAAAGTGTGCAAAGAATTAGATTACAGTCATACAAGGCTTAAACCGAGCTGGGGGATTTTGGTTTTAAATCAGCAGCCTTGGTAAATTGAGCACTGATGTGACTAACCCATGGCACAGCAAAGAAGGCTCTGCCTTGTGCAGGGCATCTGCATGAATCACTACATTAATTCAGGGATATTTATTCAGTTTAGTCTGGTGAGAAAATCAGAGTGAAGGGATTGTTTCAGCAATGGTTAGAAAGGCTTCATCCGAAGGGTGATAACATTTGTGAGTAATTCTTTCTGTCAATTTACTTTATAAAAGGTAATGAAACCCTCTCATGGAAAAAACCAAACCAAACCAGGTCATTTTAAGGACCAGCCTATTAAACCACAACAACCTGATGTCATGAACTGCAGAGCAGTGTCTGTACCTTCCAAACACAAGGCTCCAACTCAGCTATAACAACACAAAACTCCAGAACTCCAATTGAGAGCCACATACTTGAAACCCTTCAAGTGTATTGCTGGATGTGCAGAACAAATCTTCTGAGTGGTGTTTTTATTTTGTCATATAATTATCAATCTGTTCAAACACTCGAGCAAAACACCACGATTGCATCCCTGGGATATGCCATACACAAGAAAACATTAAAATGTACATTTCTGATAGATTTCTAAGAATAGCTTAACGGGCACAACCCTCATAACAAAGACCAAACAACTATTTATTCAACCTAACAGACACAGCAAAAAGCCAAGCATTGCTATCTAAAACTCCAGTGCTCAGAACATTATCTAGCCATTACAAGCTAGGCCTGACTTAGCAGTCTAGAATTCTTAACTAAGAAAACACCAGACACTTCAAGAGCTGTTGTTAGTCCTTCAGCAACTGCTTCAATGTTCAGTTATCAGCACAGTCATATGACAGTTATTCAGAAAAAAAACATGAATAAAAAATAGTGAAAAGAAGTTTGGGTTCAAACTGATCTATGTTAACTCTCAATTCTGATTATACCAAGTCCTGCAAAGTACTGTGGGATGGGAGAAAATTAGCTACAGGATTATTAGATAGGATAGTCCTAAAAGATTTTGGGTTTTCATTCAAGAACCTACCAAAAGGTTGATGCCCGAGTAATTTATCCCAATTTTGTGCTTTAAAACAAAAGCTGAAGAAGTCAGCTCCAGCTGCAATATCCAAGCTCACAGGTGTGCTTTTAAGTATGGAAATCTGTTGGACATACCCCCAAAAGATGAAAGATTCTTTGTGTGCTGCAAGTGAACAATGTTAATAGGTCAACACTGAAAATAACAACTGAAGCTATTTCAACACATTCCAGAATACTCTGTTCCCTATTTTTGCAGAACAGAGAGATCATCCTCAAAGCTCAGGACCTCTTCCATGCTTCTTTTCATCCTCTTCCACTCAGTCTTCTGTTGCTGAATACTCTGAAGCTCACAGTCAAAGCATATGGGCCTATGCAATTAGCATGAACAAAAACAATGAACATATTTCCTCCGAGTTGAGAGCAACTCGCTGCTGAATTTTCCATGACAACTCCACATGTGCAGTGCCTTTTCTTCTTGTGACAGACACTGAAAATACACAATACATTCCTGAGAACTTTAATCTCATGCAGTTGCACTCCCTCTGCTCACAAGGTTACTGACGTAAAAAATGCTATTTCTATCCCTGCTAGAAATACAGTAAAAAACATCTATACACACCAAGTAACATTCTCTCCATTAATTAACATCACGTGAATCAAGCCATATACACAGCAATGGGGGGATTTGAAAAGATGCTAAGAAAAGCCCAAACACCAGAATTTGACCCTCCTCCCAGCCTGACCTTCCCACCAGCACACAACGTCTCATTTCTGACCGTCCAAAGCATGAACTCACAATTCTGCTGCACAGCACCCGACGTGTTCTGCACGAGGTGGAAGCATGGTTTACATTCTTCTTGCCAATTACACAGGGACAGAAGTCAAGGAGGATTACAACTGTCAATTCAAGATGTCACATTTACTCTACACGAGCAAGACTTTTCCATCTGCATCAAGAGAGCTAAGAAATTGAAACAGAGTTTTCTACTTCAAGCTTTAATAGAAAAAGAATTTCCATTAACAGACTACCAACTCAAATTACATAAGTAATTGCTTTTGGAGCATTAAATATTAAGTATTAAAAGAGAGAGTACTTCAAAATGGTTTTTGTTGCCATTCCAAAAGGTGATTGTTGGTTGCCTACTTGCAGATGGGAATTATGATGACACTTGCCACATCTCAGGATCACACTGTCATCCTTCCTCTGTAAATAACAGTTTCTCTCTCCTGCTAGGTAACTACAAATACAAACAGAATTTGTGCTCTACCAAAACCAGGTCGATCAAATTCAGCTGACAAGATACTCTTCTCCAGGAAATTCTATTTTAATCTCTCCTGTAATTTATGAGCATAAAGAAAAGTTGCTAATGCACGAGGTGGAGACTCAGGCTGTACACAACTTTGCTGTTAGATGGGGAGTCATAACAAGTGAAATTAAGACTGCATTCATATCTTAGGAGGTTTCTAATCAACTACCCACTTGCTTCACCAAAAAGAACAAAGAGGGGTGCTGAGGGCAGACATTTCAAACGGGGAAACAAGAGCACAGGTTTTCAGCATCCACTCACCAGTGCACATGCTAACACACCAGGGTACAGAAAATACCTGAGGGAGGAAACCTCCCCTTCTGAGCTTTACTGAGGAGTAGCACTTGCTGCTTGTGAGGGAGCCAAGGAGGGTCACAGTAACACCACACCTGGGCAAAGGAGGCAGGAGGAATTCCTGCATTCAGAAATGGAAATCAAGGATGTAGACAGTTCCCAAACCCCAGGCATCTACCTTTTGAAGGACTCTCATCCCTGCCACAGGGGTAATTCAACTGGCTGTGAAACTGAAGCTTTCACATTGCACCCACAAAACTAGAAGGTGAAACAAACCAAGCAAAGCATCCTCCAATGGACCAGCTTCTAGCAAACAAGAAGGTCAAGAGATGCTCCACAGACAGCAGTGGGAAGAACTGACAACCTTCCTTGACAAGTCATCCTCACTCAGGAGTCGGTGTCCAACATCTCACTGAGGTTTACTTAAATTCACCCATTTCACCTATAATTTACAAATAATCACTATGATCTCAAAGGTTATATTTATGACACACCAGGCATAAATAATTCTTTCAAAACAATTTTTGCTTCTGCCTCCTGGACTGAAACCATAGGCACTTCAGAATCAGCTACTGAGCATGTATTTATTCCTCCTCTGTCTGTCTGCAGGAAAATCTGCTTTTGACATCACCTAACATGCAAGAAACGATGTGGTCACAGTTTATGTTTCCAGTCTCATCTGGTAATTCATTCATTATCAAAAGCATATCTGTAGTGGCAGCATTTTAAAGCAGATTTGGGTTGGGAAAGGAAATAGAATCTGACTAATCTATACTCACTAAACCCAGAGCTCCCCAAACTATGATGTAGTTGAAGAGAAACCACAAGAGGGGTTCAGGACAAACTAGGTATCAGCCCCATCACTCTCCTCAGTTGACTGGGTTCAGATAAAATCTAGTCTAGATTTTAGCTACAACTACAGGAAGGTTAAAATAGGAACTTGTTTTTACTGAACCCAAGAGCAACACTTGTGTCTATTCAGATACTGAACAGGAAATGCACCAAGGTCTGCTGAAAACAAAGTTTATTGTTACTACCTTTATGATTAAGTTTGAGATGTTCTATGTCACAGGGAATGTAACAATATATAGAAATGTACCTGCAACTGAGTCACATAAAAAGGCACAGAATGGAAAAGAAATTGAACTGCAAATAGTGTGAGTAAAGCTTTATATCTGAAGGAAAAAAAAACCCAAACCAAACCAGCCAAGCAAAACACAAGAACTTCAAGGTTCTAGATTTGCCCAAGTCTGATCTTTAAGACCATAATGAAACACCAGCACCCACACAAATAATGGCTGTAATGGACCAGGTAAGTGACCACATCTGTTATGAAAGACTTGGGGAAGAACATTCCAAGAAAGCCAAACCATGGAATGACACTGATGATACTGTGAGAATTCCCACCTCCCAGACACCTCATCTCTGCCCATACTGCACTTGAGAGAGCATAAAAACACAAACAAGGGCTGATGAATGTGAACTTGTAGAGTTCTACAGTAGATAAGTATACACTTTTTTTTTAATTGAAACTAAAAAAAAGCTCCTGTGAATGAGGTGATGAGCACTGCTGCACTGTGATAACAAACCTGCCAGGTTTACTGAACAGCACCTGAACTTGTCATGGACTTACAGGGGTTTTAACTCTCTAACATGGACAAACAGGACAGGAGCCAGCAGGTTTCCTACCTGATTTACAGTCGTGCTCATTAGGCATCTTTCTTGGGACATGAATGGATTTTAATCCCTTTAGGACAGCACCCACTTTCCAAAGCAGCCCCAGGTTCTGCCCAAGCTCCTCACCAGTGACAGCCCAGCAAAGCTTTCATGTGGAGAGTGTGGCCTGTGCCCTGCAGCCAGGGAAAGCTGCTCTGGTTGTTCCTCAGCCCTGGATGGAACAAGCCAGGAGAATTACCCAGCCTCTGACTTCATGTAGAGAACCAGGCAAACACTCCCCCTGCAGCACACAAACAGCAGAAGGGCACAAAAGTTGTAAGAGGAGGTACTAAAAGAAACATCATATTAGTTTTAGCATATTTTAGACTTTACCTCATCAATACCTGAAGGGTGTTCTTTCCCTCAACATCTCAGTGAATGGATTTTCATTCTCAGATTTACCCAAGATTAGTCATTCCACACACAGAGAATTTCTAAGTCCTGCTCAGCAGTTTGCCCAGGTAATCTGCCTGGGTAAAAATTTCATTTCTGAATTTTTTACTGCTGAGACTTGTGACCAACAGGATTTTTCAGAGGTGGCTGATGCATCTTTGTACTAATACAGCATCTTAATTTTGCAATACCCTTTGTAACCAGAAGCAGGTGAAGTCACTGACTTCAAAACCACATAGACCAACATCCTCCTTAAGCCTGAAGAAATAAACTGCACATCAAATCAGCCTGGAAGTGGCAACATCACACGAGTGGTTTCCATGTGAAGCTATTCAAGGACACAGCACTCTCTCTTAGGATACTGGGAGGAAATGTAGCTCCAAGGTAAGATGGAGCTTTCCTGTCTGCACATCAACTCACTGAACTTCAGGCTGGGGCAGTCATCTGACAGATGGTGGATAAACACTGAACTGGCACAGAAGAGGAAGGGACCATCACAGAACATCTCTAGATGGAGAATCACTGAAGGAAAGAGAAACTGAAAGGGAAGACAATGTATTCAGCACGTTCCTGGCTATTTGCATCACTTAGAAATAGCACAAAGTAAATATTTACAGGCAGCAGTCCTGCCTGGGTCAGAATTTTTATCTGAAAAATTTTCAGTAGAGGGAGGAGGAAACGTGTTCAGTTAATAGCCTGTCACCTGAAACACCAATTCAGATTTGACTAAAGAACATAAATGGCTTGAAAAGTTGAAGCCTGGCATCCAGGAAACATTTTGTTTGCATTATGAAACCACTGTCTGGTTATTAGTCTGTTCTCTGGAGTGTACTGTGTTGCAGTGCACCTGCAGCAGGCAGAGCCCTTCCAGCCTCAACACTGTGAACATCTTCATGCAGCTACACAGGCTAGAGCTCCAAACAGCATTTCTGATCATGCAACAGAACCTTCATGAAAACCATTCTATAGGCACAAAAGAAAAAGACACTTCACCAAATCTTTGGCTGAGACCTTTGAAAAAGTGAGACAAAGGCTGATGTTAAAGACATAATACAGAAAAAAACACAGTTTTCTCTAATGCATAGGATTTTTTCTGTTACTTTTATACATTTAGCTGTAATTACAGCAGAGTCAGCTTCCCTTCCCTGTGACCATCTCTCACTCAGGCTGTCAAGTGAGAAATGAAATAACTTAGGAGATGCAGTTAGAAAAAAATCTCACCAACTGTGGAAGATGACTAGAGGGGGAAGCTGAAAGGAGGCTTTACAGTCTGACCCTTTTTCTACCACAGTTTTTGAGAAAGTTTTCTAGATCTCTTTTGATCACAATGAAAAAGAAATATGCCCAGGAAAAAAAAAATAGAAAAATAAACCCCAAACAACTACAAGGAGTGGTTGCAGGAGATGAAGCTTATTGAAAAGAAATCAGCAGCAGCACAATGGAGAAAAGTGAATATACTCTGATTTTGTGCATGTAATTTCCACCTGGAAAGTTACTTTTAGTTGATTTGTACAGCAACAAGCTCGAGAGAAGCAGCAATTGCAGAAGCAAACACTTGTAATATCCTCTCTGCATGTAAAAAGAAAAAAAAAAAGCATATTATAAGTCCTAGAAAGAAGATTCCAAAATGCTGCTCTTCCCCATTTCTCAGTAACAAGTTTAGCTATTTTAGCAACCAATATTGAACAGTATATTTCCAACAGTCAGACCATACTGCACATAATGCACAACAGAACTTTGTTTTCCTTAGGAGCCTACACTACATCACAAAGAGAAGTGACAGCAAGAAAAAATTAACCCTGTTTCACAGACAGGGTCACTGTAGTCAGCTTGTTTTTTCCCTCTGAACTTTTGAATCCTTGGGATAAGCACGAAGGTCTTTCAGCCCCCAGCACAAGACACTAGATTTCAGCTAATGAGAAATACACCTCAAACATGACATCCTTCCTTCCCAAATGTCAGGGTTGTTCAGTTCCTCGGGAGTAACAACATTCTGCAGAATAAAATTCCAGGGCAAAACTGCCACAGATCTGCACAGTCCTCACGTGCAGAGACACAGCAGCGTGTGTCCACCCAGCCAGGCACTTACACTGTGCCCGTGGCCATCCTACCTACCACAAGAGCAATGCTTTTTAAAGTAGCATAGTTTTTTTCCCCCCTCAAAGCATACTGTCTGGGATAAAATCCCCTGCCTGAGCTCTAGCATTTCATAACTCCAGTGCTCTACCTAACACACTGCAATACGAGGATGCTGCTACAAAAACAAGTCTGCAGAAGGAGACATGCTTCTCACTGTAATAAGTTGTCCTCCTTTTGTTATTATTTGCAGGTTACACCGATATTTACAGCCATGAAAAGGTAATAAATACACTTGGTAAGACCTTATCTAGGAAAGAAGAAGAAACAGGTTTCAGACAACAGATTGTTCAGACTACCTCCCTACTCACTTGAGCCTGTCTAACACTAACAGTGCATCCATCCATCTAGAATCCTGTCTGACTGCGACCGACTTGACACCCACAGGGCTTTTCTAAGTACCGAAAAATCAGTAAGTACAAAGTTCTTTACCATCGAGTCAGAACAATTCTAGAAAAGCCCACTTCCACCGTGCCCTCCGGCAGCCCAGGGATGACAGAAGCCGGGGCTGTTTACAGGTCCTATGTGAATAATTCAGCGTCAGCATCAGCACCGAACTCCCCAGCACCGGCACCCTGAGCGGGGCCGCGATGCGCCCGCAACACGCGAGCTCCGAATGCGGGACACGGGCAGGACCGGCCGCGCTCCCGGACGAGCGGGAGAACGAGAACCGACTCTTTTTAAATAGATTTGGACTATTTTTTCTTTTTTTTTTTTTTTTTAAAAAACTTGTACTTCTCCCGACAGGCCAGGGATCAACACCCCGCGCACCGATGTTCTGGGATTTCTCCAAAAACTTCCCCGCAAGGGCCGCCACCTCGGGCGGTCACCCCCCGCACCTTCCCCCGCACGCACCGGCGTACGCGGAGAAAAAAACCCCGCGGGCACCGGGCAACCCCCGCCTCAGCCCGCACCTGACCCGCCCCCGGCGGCTCCCCAAGGACCCCACACACACACACACCCCCCCCCGCCGGCTCCAGCGCCCTCCCCCCGGGGACGACAGCGGCTCTATCCCCGGTGAGGAGGGAGGAGGAAGGGATGGCCGGGGCCCCCGCCTCTTCCCCCTCCTCCTCCTCCTCTTCACAGCGGAGGCTCTAGGCCCCGCTGCCCCCCCGAGCTCCGCCGCTCCCCGCGCCGCCCCGCCGGGCCCCCTGCCCTTACCGACGGCGCGGCGCTGGGCGGGCCGGACGGCAGGTCCTGGTGGGGCTGGACGGTCGCGGCGTCTCACCTCAACCTCAGCGCCACCGCCACCGCCATCTTGCCTCCCCTCCCCCGGCTCGGTGGGCTCCGCCCCTTCTCGCCAGGTCCTGGCAGCTACCGAACAAACGGCGGCGCCGCGGCTCGGTGGTTTCTCCCGGTCGCGGGAGCTCTCCCTTTCCTCCCGCCATAGTGATGCCCTGAGCTGCCCAGGCAGCGCCGGCCGGCGAGGAGCCGCGGGCGGGCGCGGCGGTGAAAACACGGGCTGCTATGCTCCTTCCAGGACCCGCCGGCCGGTGCGGCGGGGAAGGGTTCCCTCCCCCTCCCCGCTGAGGGGGCTCGGGGAGGATGGGGGGGGTGGGGGGGAGCGGCCGCCATGAGGCGGGAGTGGGGCGCGGCGGCTCCCGGGCGAGCGGGTCCCGTCACCTCCGGCCCCCGCTGCCTGCGAGCTCGGCCCGGCGGCTCTCCCGGTGATGCCACTGACCGGAGAGGGGCGGGAAAGCCTCAGCGCGCCGCTCTGCCCCGCCGCATTGAGGGCGAATCGGTAGAAATGTTTAGTAACGGATAGCGGGGCTAGAGGGGCGCGGGGGGCACCGGCGGGACGCGGCCGTGCCAATGAATGAGGCCTCTGGAGCCGCGGGCGGCACAGAGCCGGGGGGCGGGAACCTGTCCCGGGCCCGGAGCATCGTCCGAAGGGCGCCCGGCCCCCGCCAGGGCCCTTCCCGCCCCCCGGGCTGCGGCAGCTCCGCCGGGCCCCCTCAGACTCCCGCGCTGGCCCTGGGTGCCCTGCCTCTGGCGAAGAACCACTTCGAAAAACGTGAGAGAGGTTGAACATGGAATGGTTTGGGTTGGAAGGGACCTTAAAGAACATCTAGTGCCAAACTCCAATTGATTTATTATTATTATTATTCCTCCCCTTGAATGAAGAGTCTATGAACTGTTGTCTGCTTTACAGCACCCTGTTTCAAATCCACATGGTCTTTCACCTGCAAATATCTAGTCCCAGATGTGCTAAGAAAACGAATGAATCTCCTACCAGGAGAAAAAAAAATAAGAGAGGCCATTGGGCAAGGTTAAATTCTCTCCTTCCACTTTCCATGCCACAGAAGCCATATCCCACACGCAGGATGTGCCCGCACGGTTGTTTATTCAGACTAAGAGAGCAGTTTGTCCCCCTGTGGCAAACAGGATTCGTTCTAAAGCCTGTATTGTACTGACAGTGTTGTTATTAGAGGAGCCCAGTTCCGCTGTGAGGTGACGTGTCCAGGCTGCACCCCCAGCACTGCTGCTGCCCCCTTCACCTCCAAGTTACAAGCGTCCAGATAAAAGTCTGTGGAGACAAACCAGGAGCACCTCTGAGGGGGGCTTAGCTGCTTTTCAGAGAGGGAATTCTGAATTGTTTTCACCATTTTATTCTTTAAAATGCTCGACTAACACTCCATCATTGCTGGCTCGTCTTCCATATCCCCCGTTTCTCTGGGAAAGCAAAGCTGCCAAGTACCGTGTATCCAATTGCTTTTGGTTTTTATGTTTATTTTACTACTTCCCGACTCCTTTTGCTCTACAACCTTCTCCAGTGCTTCACTTCACCTCTTAAGACGTATCCAAACGGTTTTTTCTCCCCTCGCAGCAGCACTCGGGCCAGCCAGCAGATCTGCAGAGAGCAAAGCCTCTGGATAAGCTCCTCTCGCCCTGCTTTGAAGGTTTCCCTTAACCCGCGTCCTCCACAGCAGCACAGCGCAGGGATAAAAGGTACTACACGCTGAAAAGCTCAACGCTTGTCCCTATCGGTTCTTTCCTCAGGTACCAGCAGGCTCAGCTGGTGCCTCGTAGGGTCCAGGGCGATGCCGGGCTCTCCCCGCCGACCCTCCCACGGGAACGGTCCTCACTCAAACCCCGCCCGCAGGCCCTCGCTCCTCGGCTGGGACCCTGCCAGGCCTAGCATGCGTAGCGCGGCGAGAAGCCTCCCGGTGCGCCCCTCCTCCCGGGCAGCCCTGGAGAAGCAGAAGCGGGGCACGTTTCCGTGACAGCGGCCGAGAGGCCCCGCCCCGAGGCGGGGAAGGGAGGGGAGACGGTGCGGTGCTGGGACGAGCCCTTTCGTTCCCCGGAACCTTCCCGCCACCCGTCCAGTTTCCTGCCGGAGCGGCGCGGAAGGGGAGCGCGGCACCGGTCGCTATGGCAGCCGGGCCGTGGGGCTGGGGACCGGCGGCGCTCGCGCTGCTGCCGGCGCTGCTGCTCGCGCTCCTGCTCGGCGGCGCGCGCTGCCTGCGGCGCCGTTACGCGGCCGGCGGGGCTCGCGCCGCCCTGAGGGGAAAGGCGGCGGCGGCGCGAGCGGATGGCGTCCGCGCCTTGCTGGTGACGGCGCACCCCGATGACGAAGCGATGTTCTTCGCCCCCACCGTGCTCGGCCTGGGCAGGGCCGGTGCCCGCGCCGCGGTGCTGTGCTGCTCCGCAGGTGAGGCCGGGGACGCGCCGGTTACGGCGGGGCGCCCGCCCCCGAGGTGCCGCCCGCCGCCGCCGCCCCTTGAGACCGGGCTTCCCTCCCGTGACGTCATGGGAAGTTCGCCATGGGGTCTTCGCTCTCTGGCCTCTGACGTAATGCCTGGGCTGTGATGACGTCAGTGAGCGACACCAGCAGGCGGTGGCTGTAACGTGAGGCCACCTCACGCCGGGTGTGACGTCACCGCGATGCCGGTGCTCTGCTGAATCCTAGACAGCTTGGAAAAGACCTTTAAAGACATCGAGTCCCGCCAGTCAATTAGAGCTTGACACTCAGGGCCCTGTTGGCCTGTGCTACCCTGCCAGCCTGGCACTGCTGCCAGCCCCCTCGACCAGGAGGTGCTGTGCCCCTCCTCCTCGTGGTGTGATGTCAGGCTGTGGGCCATGGTGTACTGTCCTCACACCCCCTGCACCCAACAGAATGGCCCTTTCCACAGATTTTCAGGTAAAATCTCCAGTTGGATCCAAACCCCCCGCGGGAGGTTTCACCACCCGGTCTCCTGGGCACTTTCAGACACTGGCAGCACCAGTGGGTTATAAAAGGGCTCTGTTCAGCACAGCCTGGTGGCATCTCCTTGTAATGCTGGCATCGTGTAGAGGTGATCTCCTGGGTGATCCAGTTTATTGTCACCATGAGACATTTGCTGTAACGCAGCTAAAAAGAGCAGTTGTGTAACAGTCCCACCATGGAAAACCAGCAGCAAAGGGAACCCGAGGTCGGGTTGTGGATCAGTCCCCAGGGCATCACCGTGGCTCTGTTTGCTGCTGACCAGTGGCTGGTTTCTTCTTCAGAACCTCCAGGGAGGGTCCTCGGCCTGTGTGGTCTCTGTCAGTGCTGCCTTTGCTTTTCTTCACATCATTTTTTTCCTGAAGCATTGGTATAATTTAAGCTTGTTTATTTTTCCTATCTGCCATGAGCATGGAAATCAAAGTATCTCTTTGTAGCAGCCTCTTACATATTTTAAGACTCTTATCTGCCTCTTCTGTCTTATCTTCAGACTAAACAACACTATTTCTTGCAATCTTTTCACATAGATAATGTTTTCTAAGCCTCTGATCGTTCTCATCGCTCTCCTTTGGACTCCTCCAGTTGGTTCACATCTTTTTTGAAGTGCAGTGATCCAAATCTGGAAGCAGTACTCCCACTGAAGCCTTTCTGGGGCCAAACAGAATTAAAAGATTCTCCCAGGCTCCTCTCTTTGCCCAGATGAAGAGTTTTTCATAGCATATGACACTCTTGTCTCGTGTTCTTCTCGGGATCTGCTAAAGCTCCATTATTTTTTTTTCTCTGCAGAACTGATACCAAAACAGTTGTTACATTGTTCAGCTTATCAGGCATAAGAACCTCATATTAATTGAACTTCCAGACCATACTCCTAGACCATAATAATTCACAAGCCTGCAGTGACCACTGAAGATCCATTTTTGTTTGATGAGGGGTGTAGCTTAGGCTGCAAACATTGATGTGTTGCACTGACAGCTGCTCACATCTCCAGTTTCAGATGTCAATCAAAATGACTTTAGAAATTAATTAGAATTACAGCACTGTGAAAGAAAATCAGACTTTTACAGACTGAAAAAGATTTGATTGAACCAATAACCCAGTATAAATGTGCTTTGCTCTCTGTAGTCACTGACTATTGTGAGTGCTCCATGGATGAGGTCCAGCAGCATCAGCAGTTCAGCTGGTTTTGATCTCAATAGCTTCCCATTTTTTCTTGTTAGCATTTATACATTCCTGTTGTCCTGACACATTTCTCAAGCTGTGGAACATGAATCTGTTCCTCTCAGTTTAGTAGAAATTGGGCATTTTGAGGTACTGTTTGGACAAAACATCCCCTGCAGTCAGGTGTTACCCTGCACTGGAACAAAAGAGAATGTTCTCTTCAGACACTGGTGCTGGTAATGACCTTGCAAAGAATCACTTCAGAGTCCCACTGTACTCACCCAATCTGCCTGGAGGAGGTGGATGCTTACATTACATTTTGCTGGAATTTGCAGGCTAAGCTGTGGGCTACCAAGTGTTGTGTTCCTCAGCAAACTCCAGACAGCCATTGTCAGTCTCCTAAACCCATTGACTCACAGTCTGCAAGAAGGAGGGTTTTATTTTAGTGACTCTTTCTTTCTTTGAAAATTTTACAGAGCTTGCTAGTGATGGCTCAGATTGCAACACTGCTCGAGAGAAATGTGAGATTTAATGATTCACACCCACTACAAGAAAAGGTCCAGTGTAATTCATGACAGCTGACTGCAGGCCTGAATCATATATTAATACTCAGCTCTATTTTTTTTCATTTTATTTCTTCAAAGTTAAAATTAGGTTGCAAACACTGCCCTGCACAGGGTAACATTCTGGCAGAGGCCATCACAGCTCTGGCATGGACTTTGCTTGGCTGATGCCATGGAAAAATAAGGGAATGTCCAGGCAAGATGAGAATTTAAAAATCCAATGAAGACAGAGGCAGTGTTTGAAGACAATGAATCCTGTTTCCCTGCAAGTTGTTGGTCTCAGTCTGTTACAGCTTTTCCAAAATGCCTTATAAAGATTAGGTTTCCTATCTTCTCTTGGGAGTAAAAGTTCTTTGCAATCTGGGCATATTAGCTTCTGCCTGAATTTCTTCTGTGAATGATGCAGACTTCAGAAAAATCTTTGTCTTAAACCAGATTGTTATGACAGAATTCCTCATTTCTTTGAGTTCTGTCACTATTCTATTGCAGTGTCCTAGTCTTACAAGTACTGCTTATTAGATGTGGCCCAGATTATACTACAAAATTGAATCCCTTGGAGAATACACTGGGACAGGCTTTCCATCTCTTATCTCAACAGTTCTCTTCAAAGTACTCAGGACTTGGCATATACCAGAATAAAACAAAAAGCCCAAACAAAAGACTCAGAAAGAAATGGTGATGATTTAAGGACTAAGACATCTCCTAATCAAACAGGTTGTTGGAAGCAGCTTTCCAAGCAGGTTATTCCAGAATTGTTTGGAAGGTGTCCTTTGGCCAGTCTCAGGCTGAGGATACTGGACTGTTTGGGCCACTGATCTCATTAGTCTTGGCCATTTCTGATGCCCTTGCCAGGTAAGCTGGTGAATGGCTGCAAGCCACACTCAGTGGGTACAGGTGAGGGGGGTACTCAGGGTGGGCAGAGCTTTACCTCAGCATTTTACCCAGAGCTAAGTCAGGTGTTGCTCAGGTAAAAGCCAGTTTGTCCTCTGGGATGTATCTGCTCCTCATATAATGCCCTTTTATTTAATGTGCTTTGAGAAAGAAAAGAGGAATTCTTTCCAGGCTCACCTAAACAAAGTTAGACAGTGATGCTGGGTTTGCTTCTTTTCAGGAAACTATTACAATCAAGGAGAGACTCGTAAGAAGGAACTGGAACAGAGCTGCTTCCTTCTGGGGATTCCTGCTGCTGATGTCACTGTCATTGATCACAGGTACCTGCTTTTCATTTGCAGTACCAGTTCATTGCAGCTGTGAATAGGAGGTGAAGGTCACTTTAAAGTGAAAGTTTACTGTAAAATTCTAAAAAGTCTTGAAGAATCTTTAAAAGCCCATATTAGTTCTTTTTCTTTGCTCTTAACATGCATCTAATTAACAAAAAAGACAAATCAACTGCTTAAGAGGGATGATAGTCCCATGGTTAAGATGGAGTGTTTAGGATAATGCTAATTGTACTTGCTGGGGTCTGGCACAGTGTGTTTGGGGTGATCACAGTTTGCTATGCTTGTTGCAGTCTTCTACTGACATTTGCACATTCTCTGCATTGCCTGTGGCAGGTTTGTCTGTGAGATGATATGAACTGGGATAGTGTGGAATCCTGTTCTGTTTATACTCTGGTTTAGTCCTGGCTAAAGACAAAAGTGAATTGCATTATTAAAGACAGTCCACAACAACACGACAGTGAGATTCTTTCAAATTAAGCCATGCAAGAATTCTGTTTTTCTAAGGTGTGAAGTTATTTTCTTTAGCTGTATGTAGGTACAAAGGTAGGTGATAAACTGACACTTCCTTGTTTTGGGATTCTTTCAGGAACTCTCTCCTGGGAAGGTGATTTAACACTTTGCCTCAGTGAAACTTAAAACAAACATTGTAAAGGCCTCTTAAATTGCCTGATCACTGTCTGTCCAGGGCTGATAGGAGCTGAGCTGGACACTGATTGCTAGGAAACACCATCCACATGGTGTTTCAATGGTAAACAACTAGCATGCAATCTGTAAAGAATATTTTTGTTCATGCAGAAATAACTTAAATAGCAACATACTGAATTAAAGCCCCACCAGCTAGAAAAGTCAGAGTTTAAAAAAAAAACCTGGCTCCAGGCAGGCCCTTTTCCCATGAACATATTTTCCCTTGAGCTAAGGCAACAGAAACCACAGTCCAGAATATGAATCTTTTTGAGTTCTTGGCTTTTTTTAGCTTCAAGTTTCTCTCCAAGTTTTCAGCTCGCTTATGAAAACAGCCCAGGAGTTGTTTTTCCTTTGGAATGAAAAGAGCTGTTTCCGTTCACTTCTCATGAACTGGTTTTGGAGAACTTAAAGCTTTGTAGTACAATCATATGACAATGCCCAAAACATTTTGGGGAGGGATAAGGAAAAAAAGCTGCTCAGCTTTGCTAAGCATAAAGTCCACTCAGTGAACCACCTTTGGCACAAACACAGAGCCCAGCAGCCTACTGGGCTTCATCCTCTAACGCAATGGGAAGTTGGTTGGTGTGTGATGCAAGTTTCCTCCCCCTGTTTACACAGTCCAGGGACTGGTTTTTGCACGTAAAATACTTTGGTTTGCTCTGTAGGAAGGTGAAGGCCATTTCAGAGCAATAGCTTAGATCTTGTCTCTCTATTTTCATTACTAGTATGACACGTGTTGAGGTGAGTGATGACTGATGTGTGAGTTCCCCAGTGAAGGCAGTGCCTGAAAAGACAGATCCATCCCACCACCCAGAGCTTCTGGGCATGGACTAGAATGTACAACATTGTTCTGAGAAACAGGTTTAGATTTGAGCTCTCTGAGGTTCAATCTATGAGATAACATCATCAAACTCTGTTGTGCATTCAGGGGGTGAACTGCAGTGAAGCTCTTGGTGAATTTTGCTCAGAGCTTGTTTACACAGTGCAGTTAAGTGTGTTTACAGTGCTTTATTTACTCTGCAATAACTCACCATGTGGGTGCTCTTTATGAAAAACATCTGTAGATCAGGTGTCAGTAAAATGGTAGAGGATCAGGAATAACTTACAGATGACACTGTTTTTAGAGTAGCTAATTTTCTGAGTATTATTTTCTAATGGTTGAGACAAAGCACTGGGACTTGGGGTGCTTGAAACTTCTTCCAAATTCCTGTATCCCTGAAGATCAGTACCTTTCCTATGCCTCCCTTATGACTGATGTACAGATTGTAAGAAAAAATAAAAAATGCCAGTATGGCATTATGTGAAACTCACTAAATTAGTATCTATTGCTAGATTTTCATCTAAATTCCAGTGGATGGAATACATTCAGAAGGCTGTTCCTCTTTAGCATTTTGTCTTCACTAGGCACTTTTAAGATCAGAGCCCTTTGGCTTTTTTTTGTTCCCTTTGTAACTCTTCAGAGGATGACTTTCCATCAATGTAAAGAACTGGCATATTGCTTAAGGACTGCAGCTGGCATGCTGCCCATCTCACATTTCTTACACAAACACTGGATGCTTTACATTATCCAAGCTGCAGACTTGTATTTTGGTAAGGAAAGCCCAAAGGATTGCAAGGTCTGGATCTGTTCCAGCCATTGTAGTGTGGAGCTGAGTCATGCTGCTTCCTCTTGCTTTGCATGGTCTACAAGTGAGTGAGTAGAATTTTCAAGATGTAAAAGGGGAAATAGATCTGAGAAGGAAGGGGATTGACTTGCTTCTGCATCTCACTTGGCCAGGCAGGTATAAAATCAATGTGACATTTTGAATTGCATGTGAACTTGTAAAGAGAAAGCTTCAGTCAGTCAGCCTGTGATGAAATCTCAGTTAAATCCTTATTAAGCAGTCCCTTGTCTTAAACAATGACTCTCTCAAGCACAGCCAGGATTCCTAGCACAGGACTAGCTCAGTCTCTATCAGACAACTCTTTGCATTGATTCTTCACCAGATGTTTGATGCTGTAGCTGTGTTTAGTGCCTCAAAGACAACTAAAATCTGCACAAATATGGTCCCAAACTACCCACATTTTATCCCTAGAGATTTCAGATCCACATGAATCTCCTACAGAAAAGGTCTTTGCAGTAGAGGTCCTGTCCAGGAGTGGAAAGGGGCATGTATGACCACACAGCTACTGTAGGTGAGCACACAGCCTCTTCAGACTATTCTAGCTCAGCACACTGGACCCTTCCTACTTGTGAACAGTGCAGCTCAGACACCAGATCTGCAGAGGTGTCCCCTGAGCTGTCAGGCAGTAATCATAGCTCCAACACTGCAACAACTGAACAGCTGCTTTTAAGAGAGAAAAGTTTACAGTCTACTTTTGTTACCATTCCCACATTAGGCTTGGAGCAGCCCAGCTCAGACCTAGGACTTGTATTGTTCAGTTATTTTCTGCTGCTTGATGAGGGAGGAGTAGCAAGAGTGAGGTCTGAAACACATGTAAGATAAAAGTAACTTCATTAATCATACAGATTATAATACAAACTCTGCTTTTGGTACTTTTTTATCTTATGGGCTACAACAATGGACTTTACTGTAGCTGTAAAAATGAGATCATTTGGTTTATCTTACTGTACCATGATACCATGATCCTTAATCTTCACAGTGACTGGTGTAGTTCTACAGATCTGGAGTGAAGGTAAAATGAGCATAGGCAAAATATGGGTCTTAGAGATACCTCTAATGCAAACACAGACTTACTCAGCTGAAAAATCTGCTACAGTGATTTGTCTAAAATAGTACACAAAACAGATGCTGGACATTTCTGTGGTGGTGAAGGGTCTCATTCATAAAGCATCTGGCTGCACTGCAAACAAAAAGGGACATCCATTTTCCCCAAAAGTTCTGTTGTTCTTTGAGCTCGTGTTAGACTTTGCTGCCAAATTTAGCTTCAAATTTAAATTGCTCTGGTAAAATATGGGCAAATGATCCACTTAAAGGACATGAGTACTTGCTGAGCAGGGCAGAACTTGCTCAGTCTTGAGAAGAACAAATCTGACTAATTTGCACTTGAGATGTGTGGCAAAGATAAGATTCAATTTAGCAAGAGGGGAGCTTGTAAAACATTATCATAAACCAGAGATATTTTCTCTTCCCTTCTTGTAGAATATGCATAAAGAAAACTTCAGTAGGAATGTGAGGAGAAAAAATGTTCAAGAGCTGCTTTGGGTGCTGTTCTTTGATGTGGCACTGATACATGTTCTCTTGGTTGTTGGTCTCTCTGGTGTTGAGAACATAGTGAGATGAAGTTGCTTTAGTCTCCAAAACCAGTTACCAGATTGCTGCTGCCATAGCTTTGGACTTGGAAATGTACTTTGTTGGGAATTTACTTGCAGCTGAGATAGCTGTCTGTAAGTAATTGTGAATCCACTCTCCAGAGCTAGAATGCTCTCTCTCATGGCATATGGAAAACCATGAGTTGGTCTCTAATATTATTAATTAAACTCCCATTAACATTGGGCACATCTGCCAGTGCTCTGACTGTCTACTGGTTTGCAACATTACCTGTAAACAGGAGGTGTTTCCTAAGCTGTTTTCACTTTTTCAAGAGAACAAACAAAAAGGAAGCCCAAATTACTCTAATACCTCTTTTGGCTTCATGGAAGGATAAATATCAGGCTTTTCCTGCAGCTTCTGAGGCTTTTCTACAGGGTTGTACTGGACAGAAATTAAGGCTGACTATTTGCATCATTAACATGACAGAAAATATTTGGCCTAAGTTTGCACTGCAAAGAAAATAATAGTTGAGATTTGTATAAACTAGAAAATTTTCCATTCACAGTACAAAGGCTTATTGGAAATGATGTTACATCTGCTTCCAAGTTTCCATGGAAATTGCTCTCCATTAGTTTTTTTATTATTTCACTGAAGTCCAAAAAGGCTCATTAGACAATGCACAGGGGAGAGGACATCTGCCCATGCAGGATCCCAGGATATCTGCAAGTTTTTCATGAGGCTGTAGAGAGGTTCCAATTCTTTGGATTGTTTTTGGGTTTTTTTTGGTTTTGCTTTTGTTTTTTTCATATAGCAATTCTCTGGTGTTGGGTTTGGTTTTTCCCCCCTAGAAGGTAAATGGGTTTTTTTTTGCACTTTCTCATGTTTAACTTCCTTACATGAGCTCCCCGTGTCAAAGAACTTGAGTCTGTAAGGTCATGGGAAAAATAAATCCTTAAATAAACAGCATGTGTGTGTGTGTCTGATTGTGGTGATCAGAAAGATACAAAAACACCCAAACCCTTCACAGGATTAAATGTGTAACTGGAAATTTCAGGGTTTTTATTAGAATTTAGACAGTTCAAAAGTAAATATCCCATTGATCCCATTCAGTTTTACTGTACTTGGCTGGTTTATTGATTGGAATGCAGGGTGCTGAGTGCATGAAAACTGCAGATGCAAGCTGTGGAGTGAGAGTCTGTGCTGCAGTCAGGAAACCTTCCCTGAAACACGCAGAGAGGTGCAGAGGTAAAACTCTGGCCTCAGTCAAGCCTGGTGGCAAAGCTGGCAGTGATTTGATGCCAGTTTCCCACTCACTCATTTCCAGACCTGTGTCATCTTGCCAAATGGGATTTAAAAAACTATCTTGCTGTGTTTCTATTCAGAAAGGTGATGCTCCCCAATGGTTTTTCTTTCTCTGTTCTCATATTTCATATTTTGGGATCAGTATTTAATAGTTTTAATTCTGCTGAAATAATGGTGGTAATTAGTTACATTTTATCTTGCTAAGTTCCTTGTGGTATTCTAGTTGGACATTTTATTTCATTGCTAACTCTAAAGAGTGGATCTCTGTGCTGATTTAAATTGTTGCCCTGCTTTATTCTAGAAGAGCTGCAGATTTCAGTAGTGAGTGAGGGGATTCTCTCCATCTCACTTACACAGCAATGCCAGAAAGTCTTTGTTTTTTGCAGAATTTTCTTTCATGAAGAAGGGTTTCTGTGGGACCAGAAAATCTTAAATGTGAATTGGCCACACATCACAGGAAAATCAGCCTACATCTTTTGAGTCAAACATACTAAGTCACCCTGAATACTGCAACTTCACCAATAACAGGAGGCAGGGAGCCTTTGTCACTCAGGCTATGTCTGGTTGGTGATGTGATCACTGTAGCTAAATTGCACTTCTGTTTAGCATAATCTTGACACTTAAATTGTTTTCTCTCTGAGAAGACAGTAAAATATTTGGCCACCTATTTTTATTTACATTTCTAAGCAGATATTTTTCTCCAAAATGCTTAACCACATGGCAGCTCCTGCTGATGTTTTAGAACATCAGAACACTTTATAAAAAGGATTCTATCAAAGTCTGCCTTCTGGCTTGGGCTTTTAGAAGTGTTGCTCTATGCAATAATTTAAGAGGAAATTCTTCTGGGGATTGAGATGTCTCTCTGCCCTCCAGGAAAGCTGCTTTCTGAAACAAAGGCTTGTATTGCAGTAAGTTAGGTTTAGCTATTTTCTCCTCAGTTAGATTTTTCCTCAGTAAGGAAATCTGCCTTTTTTGTTGTTGTTGTTTTCCCTGGGGCTCCTGTGAACCAGGTCATTTCTCAGCTTTCTAGCATAATTAACTTCCTTGCTGTGCAAAAAGGGGGAAGGGTCTGTGCTGAAAAGGAAAACGATCCTTTCAGTGCTAAAGGGGCATGTCCCCCAGATTACCTCTGCAGAGTAATGGGCAATGGTCCTTTTCAAAACATTCAAGGATTCTCCTTCAGATGTCAACAGAGACCTGTCAAACCATGTCAGTGAAGTCACAGCAGGGTTTGATTAAGAGCAGGAGTCTGGCCAGAGAAGCCAAGGGCTCTGAATAAATGCAGGGGGAAGGAGCACTGCTAAAGGACAAAATGTCTTTATGGAAATCAAATCAAAACTAAGCATTGAGATGTAAACTTTTAATGCTCCAGATTATTTTAGCAGAAGAGAAACAATGAAAATACTGATCTCAAAACATGAAAGATGAGAACAGGGATCCCAGCCATCCCTGAAGCTGATGTTTGATTCAACTGAAAAAAGCTTCAGCACTGGTAAGTTGATAGTAAGAAAATAAATAGGGCTGTGCATAAAGCTGTGTTTCAGGAGGATGGGAAGCTGGCTGGGGCTGAAGACAGGGAAATGCCCTGGAACAGGGAAATCCACTGAAAGTGATGTTGATTTTTTTTGTTGTTCTTTCTGAGTTCATACCTTTGGAGATACCTTTTATTTTTATTTCATGAATGGCTTTTTTAAATCCCTTCCATATGTTAGGCATCTTCTCTGGAGCAAAGAAATCTTCAGTGACCCATCCTGAGTTTGCAGGTGGTTCATGTCCCAGCTTTACTGTCTCCTGGTAACACAGATCCTCTGACTCCAGCAGTTCTGTAACTAGAGCACTGGTGCTGTGCAGAAGGCAGTGTCTTTGAGTTTCCTGCCTTCCAGCATAACATTCAGGTCTCAAATTCTTTTGAGTGGACTTTCTTCTAGGAAGCTGTAGAAAAAAAATACATTAATTAAATATCTTTTTAACAGTTATACCCGAGTCCCCTTTTAAACATGACACCTGTAACAACCTGTTTATTTTGCCAGTTGCACAGTGGAACAATCCAGGGTGTTTTGCCAGCAGACACCCTGAGGAGCTGGTGGAGGATGACAGGCATTTGCCCCAGGAAGGTTCCCTGCTTTGATAGCCCAGCAACATCCCTGAGACCCACTCTTGTTAACCTGCAGTGCAGAGGCCTTGCTGTTAATTAGAAGCAGATTGAGGACTTTTCTCCAAGAAGAAAGAGTGGTCAACTCTTGCCCTTCAAGAGGAACAGTTCTAGCACAGAGTCACAGTAAGTTAATCAAAGAGGAGGAACAACCAGAAAAAAAATTTCTAGCAGGGATTCAGCTTAAGCTTTTGAATCTCTGCATTCCTCCCAGCTTACTCAGGGAAAATATATTCCTATTTCTACTGGGAACACTCTTAAAAGCTTTCTCACAACAAGGGATTGGGCGTTAACGCCTCGTTCACAAGGACTCTGTGGTTTATTTGTGTGTTCTCATAATCTTACTTTAATTGTAGCTACAGTACAAAATGGTGAGAGCCTCAGTGAAAATAGAGCTGTAAGATTTGAGGCTATGACATGCTTTGGAAACATCATCCAGTTGCATCTGTAGTGGACTTGGATTTTCTGCATGTCAGAAAAATGATGGTAAATAGAGGAAGGGGGTTTGCAGCTTCTCTTGGTCAAGTTCCTCCTTGGAATTCAGTCTAGAGAAGAGCAGTTACAACTCCTCCTGGTTTTCCTGAAGGTCAGGATCCTGGTTGTACTAGGTAGCCCCTGCAGGGCTTTCAGTGGGGACCTTTCTAGTTCTTTTATAGAAGAAACCCATGTCAGGATATGGAAAGAAAAATTGCTTTCTGAACATTGCTCCTGAGTAATAAAAGGAGTTTAGTTACTTTCATGTTGATTGAAGTACTTTATTTTTTGATAGGACTAGGAACATTTGGACTGCAGACATCACACAGTGGAATTTTTTTGAGGATGGAGACTTACAACTTCTATGTTTTTATACAACACATGCTTTGGGTCTACATCAACCCTGTTCTTGCACATAAGTGGCAGAACTGAAGCTGTAGAGGCTTGGATGTCTTTATTTCCTCAGAGCCATGTTGTTGTCCCATCCAAACCAGTGGGGGTTGGCCATTGAATTCAGTAGGACCAGCAACTGTCATTGCAACAGTCAACATGAGAAGACAAAGTCTTGCTTAAAAAAAAAGTTAACATGGGGAAAGTTGGAAAAGCAACTGTACAATGGATGTTGTGTAAAATGTGTTTTCCCTTAGTGACCTTCCAGTTCAGATTGGCTCTGTTTACATACAAATCAAAAGCTGGTTTGTCTAACTGCCAGCACAGCAAAAGTCAGTCTGGGATCTGAACAGCCAGCTGGGCCTTTTGCCTCTGACATCCTCCCAGTAATAAAAGTTGTGTGGCTGGGATTTGGCTAGAACTGCAGAAGATGTGTGAGCCAGAATTGAACTCAGCCTGCTCTTCCTCTGCAAGACAATAGAACTTAAAACTTGGTTTGTGTCAATAAAATAAGCATATACAACTCACAGCCCCTCAGGGACCAGATATGATGAATAAGATGCTCTTTTTCCATCATCACATTCCTAACCCTGACCAATGTTAGTAATGAGTCTGTGAGAACTCAGACTTTCATCTTCCTCATTTCAAAGCTGGAGCAGAAGCTTTTATGGAGTTTACCTGTGAACTGCAGCATCCAGAGAACAAACACAGTTATGAGAGACACTGCAGTGCCAGCTGATCCACAGTCTTTGTTCTTCACTTCCAAACTCCCTGAAGAGTACACTCTGTTAAGTGCTGCTTTTCCTCTGTAGGCCTCTACTCTTAACAGCTTCCCTGCAGACTGACAAAGTGACAGGTGAACTGCTGGCATTCCTGTTTCAGTCTCTTCTCCAATGGTATGTTAGTAAAATAGGCTGCTTTGTGCAGCAGAGACTCAAAACTTTACCACACAGAGGTATCTTGCCAGGAGCCTGGGTGCTGCACCTTGTGAGACAGAGGCCAGAGGAGCCTGTGGTGATGGAGAGGTCTCAGGTCCTGGGGTACTGGCTGGATGTGGGCAGAACTAACTCAGCCCATAGGGAGTGATGCCTGCTGAGACTGTATTTACTGCAGGTTCTTTCTTGCACTGCTGCTGAAAGCTCTGGCTGCAGTGCAGAGCTCTCTTAGCAGTGGCACTCTCAGAGTGGCCACCTCCTTGTGACAAACTTCTTGGAAAGCTGAGGAGCAGCCAGGCACAGCATTTGTTACCCCCACTCCTTCCATTAATAAAACCCTACTTGACAGATAATTGACAGCTCCTCCAGCTGATGGTGTCAGTGTGACCCAGCAAAGGTGCTCTCAGCATCTGAGAATCCAAGGCTCCCCCAGTGCTTCTAGCTGAGGGCAGTGGGGTGCTGCTCTGCAGCAGCATGGTCTGGGGCCACACTTTGAAGCATTCCACAGCAAGAGCAATCCCTTTTGGGATTACCTTGGCTAAGTTTGTTGTGACATGCCCTGTTATTTTTGCAGTCTGTGTCCATCCTGAGGCTCCCCCAGGCAGCCCTTCAAACGCAGCATTGCAGCACTGAGGAAGTGAAGCCATTTAAAGTGAATGCTTTCACCAGGCAGTTGGAGCAAACACCAGCAGTTCTCATCTACCAGAAATGGACTTGCAAGTTGACATTGCAAAATTGGGGAAGAACAATAGTCCTTTCTTGAGCAGTTAGCTGCAGTTCTTCAAAAAGCTGAGCTGTGCTGGGATTTTTTTGCCACATCACGAATGAAGATTTTCTACTTGTGTAGAGCAAACGTGAGAGGGTTACCAAGCAAACTCCCTTTGAAGGAAATTTTAAGTTCTGTGATGAGCTCTGATAAAGTCTCTGACCTTCTTTGTGTTTCACTCTCATCCTATAATAATCCTGCCTTTTTGCACAGGTGTGGGGATGAAGCAATTACTGTTCCATACTGTTGTCATGGTGTGAAATGCTGTGTTTTGAGGATCGTTGTTAGAGTTTTCCTTCCTACTCCAAGGGTTAATTTCTTTCCAGAGGAGATCTGATTTAGGTTTGGCACAGGAGGAGGTAAGACAGAAGATTTTGTTCTGCAGGAAACTAGGTCAGCAGGTTTTTATTATCGTGCTTGACAGCCCAATGTGGTTTGCATTTAGGAATGAACTTGGTTGACATTGTGTATGGTTGATTTCCTCTTCCCAGCAAGCAGGCCTCAGACACTGCTCCATACATTATGGCTTTCCCAAACTGGATGCAAGGAGCAACTCAGGCAGTTGTGGGTTTCTTAGATACATTTTTAGAGCTGTCTGTCAAGAGGGCCTCAGGATCACAGAATGAAGTCCAAGATATTTTGGAGAGGACTGGAATCCTTTCAGTCATTGAAGGGTATCAGAATCACAGATGTTCATTGTTTTTATACCCCATCTACTGATGATTGTTCTTACAGCCTGTAGCATTGTTTGGTTTGTGTTTGCATGTGGTCACATTCTGATCTTGGTCCTGCCAAAGTAAATTTGGAGTGTTTCCCTTGCTTTGTCTGCAGCTACTGCCATGTGTGGCTGAGACCACAGTGTGAGCCTGCAGATAACCTTTAGATAGGGGGGTTTCTATTAAAACTGTTGGACCATCATGACTGATGAAATATTTGAATAATTCAGATTAGTTTTTACATCTTCCAGCTTTCTTGACCATACACCCTAGAGTGTGTTCTTTTCCTGGGCAACTGAGAATAGTTGTCTGTGCTCATTATGCCTATTAAAGAATAAATTGTGGCAGACATCATACATATTGGAGGATTCAGGCTGCCTTTATTTAGAGATTATTTTGATTTTACTGAATAATGAAAATCCGAATACTTAAACTTAAAAAGAAACCCTACTTTGGTTTGATTGTAGAGATCAGGTAAAGGAAAGCTCCATCTAGGAAAAAATCTGAATGATAGGATTTAAGGCTGAGCATCTATTTCCAGTTTTACACTCTTGTTTTACAGACTTTAATGTGAGTTAACAGCTTTTCAGTATAATAATACCATTGAAATCTGTCCTGTTCTAGTCTTTATTCAGTTCTGGCATCAAGAAACCCAGACATTTTTGCAAACCAAGTTTGGCTTTTAAAACTGAACAAGGAAAATACAGGCAATACTGACAAGAACACCCAACAGTAGGTTGCCAGCAATTCCTGGAAATAATGGAGTTTCACAACCATTCCTTGCAGATTGGACACTTGGGGAGGGAAATATCCTTGTGGCTTGCATGGACAGGGTAGTGAAAATGCAAAGTCTGTTGAGAAGGCTTATTATGGTCAAAATGTAAATGCCATTCTTGGGTTTAAAGCAAATTGCAGCATATGAGATGCCTCAAAGTGATGACAGTGTAGCAATGACACAGGTCAGAAAATGGCAGAGGCTCTCCTGAGCTTGCTTAGAGTGGTGCATGAGGCTTTCAATCTTTAACCAGTTTCAGCTGCAATTAATGTGCCCGGATAATCATCTTTGGAAATAGGAACACATCAAACAGGGATGGGGAAAGTTGGTATTCCTGCAATGCCCCAGAGCTCTTCCACTGTTGACATCTGAGTGAGAGCCAGGAAAATGACAGCACGTGTGAGGAGGAGAGGCAGGAGAAGCCTGGCAGCCACCAGACATGGACACACACTCAGCACCCAGCTGAGGCAGCAGTCTGGACACTGCCTGCTACACCATGGAGCAGGGGGGAGCCCAGAGCTCAATCAGCCATGGCAGATCACTGCATTCACATTCCCAGCCACTCAGAAAATGGTACTGTGTTGCTGCAAGGCTTTGGGTTGTATTCCTTACTCCCTGAATTGGAAGAAACTCCTAGGTCAAGAAATGAGGTGGAAAAGTCACTCTCCAGATTGTATGGTTTATCTCTTGAGCCATCAGCCCTGTGAAGCTTTGAGGGTGTGTTTCATAGGATAAATAAGTTGGGTTGTTCTTGCTATGAATAAAAATAGTCAAATCCTACAGTTTTATAAAGGCTTTTTCTTCCCCAGCAGAGTTCAGAAATCATCACAACACATCAGTGCACCAGAGCTGTCACTGAGAACACAGGAGCTCCCAGGTTGAAACAGTGACTATTAATAGCACTCAGTCATGCCATGTTTGTGAAAAATGCCTACTGCCATGGCTTTGTGTTCTTTCAAATGAACCAAGTTGAGTTTCTAGGCTGAAAACCAGGTTGGTAATGCAGAGCAGTGCAAGTGTGTCAGCAAGGGAGCAGATGCTGGCAGAAGGCTGGGGGATGAACAGATGCCGAGTAAGGCTGGTGTAGGAAGGGAGCTGTTGGTGCCCTGTGGGAGCTGTGCTGCAGATTTCTGTACCATAGGATGTTCTCCCTTATGGCTGGGGTTAGAGGTTAGTTAAGTGCAGAGTAGTCACTTTGTGGAACAGACATGAGGGCACTAAACTAAAACTGTCTTTCCAAGAGCAATGGCTTCATAGGGGCGTGTTCCTGTTTTCTTCTTAAATGTAACCCTATCTTTACCAATTAAAGGAGCTATTTAATGGTTAGAATATGATCTCTGAGCTATGAGCACAAACCCTTTTGAGGGATAAAATATATTTAGTCTTGCTTTAGCTGTTATTCCTTCTTAGTGTTTGAACTGGTAATTAACCCTATCCCGTAACAGCCATTTACCTCTGGAACACCCTGACAGGAGCTGTGCCAGGCAGCCATCCCCTAGTGTTTGCCCTAACTCAGGTAGCCAGCTCCTGGGGTAATCCCTGTACCAGGAGAGAGGGAACAAGTCTTTTTGCATGTCTGCTCACTGCCAGTCTTTTCAGAGAATGGGGATCAGTTGCTTGATTCATTTTAGTGACAACGTGTTTCAGGCAAAAGGTGCCAGACTGAAAGCCTGGTAGTCAGCAGACAGAGGTTCCACACAGCAGGGCTCACACCAGGCTGGCTGCACACCAGTGCATGCTGGTGCACTCCACTGTTGCCTCAGACTGATTGCTTGTATCTGCAAGAAGATTACTGTTCAGTGTGATACAACTTTTGGCCTCTTTCCTTGGATGCCAATAAGAAGATTAATTAGAACAGGGCTAAAAAGGTATTAGTATTTAAGGGAGATCTATTTTTTGCTGTGCTGCCTCATCTCTTATTCCATCCCAATCCTTTCTGCATTATGCTTGAAGAGGCACTGTAGAGCAGAGTTGAAGACACACACACTGCTTCTGATCTTCAGTACCATTTTTGTCTACAGGAGGTAAGGAAGGACTTTTTATCTACATCCTTGTATATCCTTATTCCAGGAGTATGGATGTAGTCTCACAGGAGCAATCTGGAGCAATGCTCTGCCAGCAGCTCATTCTGTGGCCACTCACTGTTGAACCACAGTGCCCATGCAAGGGCCTTTCCACAGCTCACAAGTGATCTCTGGCTCCACAGCAGCTCACACACCCTTGGCCAGTCTTGGTGGTTGGACTTTCCCAGTGACCTGTATTAACTTGAAGTATCCTGGGAGGTTTCCCAGTTCTGCCCTCGTGCTTGTGCTGTTCACAGCTCCAGGAACTCGCTCAGGACATTTACCCCCAGCTGGTGCTCTGGTTGCTGCAGCTTGGTGCCTGTTTGCACACTGCCTCCTGATAAGGCAGGCATCTGACCTTTCTATTCTTAACCCATTAACATTTAGAAGAGCTGCTCTCCTCACCTCTGTGTTCTTCCCCTCCCCCCACTATCCCCGTTCTTGCCAGATAAGATTAGGCCGGGGTTACATATTGATCTGAAAGCAGAGTGCCCCGTGCAGCCTGCACCGGTTCAAGGGCAGATCCCGAGTCCATCGAGGCAGTTCAGGTGCCTGGGGTCAGCCCTGCAGAGGTTACAGCCCGCGGCTGTTTTGCCCTCTCAGCAGAGCCTGCAGGGAATCTTGATTGCCCTGGGATAAGAGCATCCCGGCTGCAGGAGGGACCCTCCAGTTTGCTGATGCTGCATCTTTGAACCTTCTCCTCTTCTTCATCTGCACTTAAACAGATGAAGTGATTAGTGCAGGCTCATTTGCTCCAGGCAGTATATTCAGTAACCAGAGAGAGTAACTTCAGAGCCAAGATCCCTTGTTTGCAGCCAAGCCCCACTCAGGGAGGACTGCACGGGGTCCCTCCAGCAGATCCCTTCATCTGTGTGCAGGTGTTGCCCAGGATTTGAAACTGGGAACCTATTAGCAACCTAGTGAATTATCAATAGCAAAAACTATTATGGGGAAGTGATGGAAAAGAAGCACAAAGTTCTTTATTCTTTGCTAAAAATCAGTCATTGGACCATTCCCAAATGTATGAAGTGACACAAAGGAGCTCAAGGGTGTAACTGCAGATATCCAGTTAACCACCAGCTCCCAGTGCCAATAGCTCTGGCACAGAGTGGGAGTGGGACTAGGAAGGTAAGGGAGTAACAAAGTAAGGAGATGTTTTGGCCTCCTCACCTGTTGTTTGAAAGTCTCTTGTTCTAGTTCAGTATCTTGGTATAAATTCTACATTTCCAAAAGGATGTTGATGTTTAGAAAAGACTTGGGAAACAGGGGGATGATGAAAGATGTGGAAAGCAGGTCTAAAAATGGCTGTTTAAGGAGCTTGAGCTGTTTGTTTTATCCATGAGATGACTTGGTAGTGATGCAGGAGGAGGTTTGTTGGGTGAGGTCTGTGGGGCTGCTCCATGGCCTGTCACATAAGAATGACCACAGGGGTCCCTGCTGGCTTTAAAGATCTGTGACAATGATTATAACTGCAACCAATCATAAGAATTAATTAGCTAGCAAAGCTGATTTTCCACTGCAAAACCCAAATCCTCCAGAGTAGGATGGGTAATAATTTATTGCAATTACTAATATTTTATTATGTTAAATAAAATGGTTTAAAATAAAACTTAGTGATTTAACTTGCATTTGTGAGCATCTCCTAAGAACTAAGCTGCAAGTAGTCTAGTAAGATAACTTCCATGCAGCAGGCAGTGTGCTTTTTCCTGCCAGTGTTTAACAGAAGGTAAAACCACTGAATTGATGGAGGTCCCTGACTAAGCACTAGACTTTTTTTAGTGTGAACAACTCCATTTTAGTTGTCTTCTCTTACCTAATTCAGACATTAGGTAATTTGGAGTTGAGAAACTCGTTCAAAACGGAAGGAGGAAAGCTTTTTTAGTCTTGTGGTCTGTGAATAAAAATAGATGTGAAAGTCTGTTCCACTCATTTTTTAGATGCCCGAAGAACATGTGTGATCCAAACCCAACTGTTTTATCTCCTTAACTACAGATAATAATGCCTTTGTTTACTGGATCTGTTAGTTTTTCATACTGTTTTGGTAATCTTTCCATATATTTCTAGAAATTCTACTTTAATTTACCCAGTTGTTAGAAAACAATTATAAAACACTGTTGTTGTGACTTTGAGCTCCAGCTTCCATCTCAACTCCAAATTACACAAGCCATGAGTAAAAGTTCATTTAGTGGGGAAAATGGGTCACTCCATGCTTGTTAATGCAATAAACTGTAAAAATTAAATTCTCTGCTTAGCTACAGAGCTGTTTTGGAAATAATTAAATCACTTTTTCAAAGTGGCTGGGTGAAATCAACCTGTCCTGCACTGCAGGCAGAGTGGGAAGGGATTTTGCTGTTCCTGTGCTGCTGAATCAATCCGAGGACTCAGGGATTTCTCCGTGAGAAGCAGCAGAGCATATCAGGAAGCTGTGCCACGCTGCTCTGGAGCCTGCCTGGCAGGCAGGCACTGTGGGAATGTCAGAAACAATCAGTGGCCATTTGAGCAGCCTAATTGAGAGAGACAAGGCACAGGACCAGAAATGCTCCCTGACAATGCATTTGGAGATCCTGATTTACTGGCTGGGTTTGGTGGTTTCTTTTGTTTGTTTGGTTTGGGTTTTTTTTTCCCCTCTTCAAGTGTTCCATGAAGTGAATTTTTTATCAGTGACTCAGAGCAAAATAACATTTCAGATTTTTGTGTAAGAGATGTCTGAGCAAACCTTCAACTTAAAATCCTTTTGTGACTTACCCAGTGTACTGTACATGCCAAGGTGAGAGTGTGTGAGCCTCTAGTTATGGTTCAAACACCAAAAGCATGGACATAGGAAGCAATAAAGTATTACACAGGAGAAGCTTCATGATTTTGTGCATAATTAGGTGAGTAGATCTCTGCACCTCCCTTCTTTGTGAGCTTTTTAACATATTCCATGTGGTCTTGTGTGTCTAAAGCAAGCCAAGCTCAGAAGTTTAATTTAGATATACTTCTGCTAGCAACAGGTGACAAGAAATGAAATCTTTCAGAACCTTTAGACTTTCAGAACAGGACCAAGGTCAAGGTACTTCCTAACAGCTCAATAGATACTCCTTTAATAATACCTTCTAAACTTTGCTGGCTGCCTGGCCTATTTCCAGTCTGGACCATTACCCCTAATCCCCTTCAGGAGCTCTGTTGCCATTGGGACTGAGGGATTGCCCACAGGACAGCTGTGTGGACAGGCTCTGCTGACTGTGGGCCTTACGGGCTCTCCAGAATCAGATGAGACCTGTATGTGCTCCAGTGCCTGAGCACTGAACTGAAACAGCCTTTGTCTCTTTGGGATGAAAAAACCACGGTCACTTCATGGTTGGAAGCCTGGCAGTCACTTGGTGATGTCCTCTAAAGGACAGAGAAACTGCAAACCCAAATGAAGGTCCAGGAGTCAGACTTAGTTCATCAGGGAGCTCGAAAAAAGGATATTCTGCTGTTGAAGGAATACATACAAGAAATGCAGATGATTTGAAATCAACTTGTAAATATATGTTGAGTAATTTTTATATAAGTCTATCCCCCAGACCCCTATCTGGCATTCTGGGATTACAGCTGCACAGAGCTATTTTCTGAAATGTTTCTTAGTCTTCCTTTGTGCTGCGTGACAGAGCTAAATATGCATCTCTTTCTATTTGAGGAATCCTAGGAGTTACTGGTAACAAAACTTAGTCAGAAATGAGATTTTTAAACTGCTAGCACACTATTTGAAATGCAGTTTGCATAGCAGTGAGCAAATCTCTGTTGAGTACTAGCCAAGAGTATCCTTCAGTGTGTTTTATTCATGCAGTGTGTCAGTGCAGTTAACTTCAGTCTGCATTGATTCCATTTATTTCAATTTGGAAAACATCTCCACTGAGCATTCTGTGTAATTATTGTAAGGACAAGGAGCAACACTGAGGACTGACAGCCACGCAGAGAAATGCAAATCCTTGCAAAACATTCTGTTGTGTTGCTTCTCCTTGGAGAACAAGTCAGGCTTAAACAGGAGCAGATTCTGCTGTCAAGGTTCTTGCTGAAAATGCCCCTCCTCCAGTTCTCTTATGATTCCATCAGGGGACTGTTGGTTTCAGTGTCTCCACAGCTGCATTATTGTATATACAGAAGGACAGGCATCACTGTATAGAGAGAAGGTAAAGAGATCTAAACACGTGTAATGGGTAAAACATGGACTTTACATTGTACTTTGTAATGAACATCAGGAGAGATCCTAGAGATCTGCTGCAGTGTAAATAGGTGTTTATAACCTGACTGCTGCTTCTGAACCATAGGGAGAGTGTAGGTAACAACACACACAGGATGTGGTAAATGACTGTAAATTCCTTGGTTGTCACAGGTATCTACAGCCAGAATTGGCTGCATGATTATGCAGGCTAAAGGTTGTGAACGTGAGACACAGAGGGCTGAGAAAGTCCATTTAGTGAAGGAAGCTACACTCATTAACTCTGCCACTTGTTGCAGTTCTTTCCTTCTGCTTATGATGATTAAGTCACTGATCTGATCAACCCAGGTCAACCCCAGTGTTACCAAGACAACTAAGTAAACTAGTCACTGCCCTTGAGTGTTGCCTGCCACAAGCCAGAGCACTGCCAGCATGGGACTATGGCACCAAGAAATGGCTCACAGTTCCTTACTCCAGTTTTGATATTTCCTTATTATCTACTGTGATGCTGGAAGGGGTGAGTGAAGGAAAACCCCAGTTAAGAAAAACTAAGGGGAAAAAAAATTTTAATCATATCAATCCCTGTAGTTCATTTCCTCTTAGAAGATCTGTGCTCTGTAATTCTGTTGCCAAGGAAGCTTTTATTTGAGTTCATGTGAAGGCTGAAAGGTTTGATTCCCCCTGCCTGTAGTTCAACCAGTGAACATGGAATTACAAAGCTTTTATTTTCCAGTGTAAATTGGAATTTGAAGTTGGTGGGTGTGGTACTTCAGATTATAGCAGATTTAAAAAATAATAAATTCCTTAAAGAGACAGTTGCTAGGTCAGGAGTCCATTTACACCCCCGACCCCCCCACACTAAATGAATTTTGTTTAAGCTAAGCCAACCCACCAACAGAGAGTGCCAGCAATCAGCAGAATTCCCAGCATACAACTCTGAACAGAAGAAGGTTCTCTCACAGGAGGCAGGTGATGCTGCCTAAAAGATACATAGGCAATGTCATTATAATGGGTAAAACAGTGTAAAAGATACTCAAAATAAGCTGTCAAGGTGATTTGCTCATGGAGTTTTGCTCGTGGTGGACGTGCTGGAGGCAGTTTGAGCACTGTAGGTGATTTGTTCTGCAGGGAATATAGCTGCTCAGATGATGCAACACCAACAGAGAAAACAGAACGTGATGAAGCAAACAGAAAGTGTGTGTGTGTTTACATTTGTCACCTGCTCACCTTTCTCCAAATGTTCAGGAGATTCTGCAGGTGTGGATGGGACTCTGTGACCCATCATCTCAGTTTAACTCATGAGAGACAACAAGGAAGGTTAATACTTTGCTGAGTATTGCTGAGCATCTTTTGCAGCCTGTAGCTTCCTCAATCAGTTTTGGTTAAAAGGGAAAAAAAAAAGTCTTTTACTGTAGTGCTTTTTTAGAAGCTGGGATTTGGGGTGAATATTTTGTTATTTGATCCCTCTGAACCAACTGAAGCATGAACCCAGTGTGATTACAGTTCCAAGTCATGCCCCTCTTGGAACAAGTCAGGTATGAACTGTCTCACTGAACCTCCCACATGCCCTTCCAGTGCCTTCTCATGTCAGTGTTGCCATCTATTTATCTGCAATTTCTGTTTGCATTCAAATAATTCCATTCATTACCTGGCTTTCCCTCCATGCACACAGGTTCTGCATTCTTTAGAGCTGTTGTCACCGTAAGCTTTACAAATCCTGTCTGAGTTCAAGTGCCTTTTTCTCTTCTTTAGTAGTTAATATTTAACTGACATTCATTAAGTGTAGAAGTGTTCAGTCTGTTTGCAGATGAAGGGTGAGTGTTTTCCTGTAAGTCAGTTTTTAAGTCTTCTCAGCTCTGAAAAGTCTGGCAGGCATTGCTTAGAAGCAACATTTGTGCTTATTTTGGGTTGCAGAATGGTAGGGGGTAAAAGGGAGCAATTCAGGATTTCCACTGGGTGTTACCTTCATTAAGTCCATTCTACTTCATGTCATTACATGGCATCAGCAAGATTGAAACCCTTCGTTTGGGAAGGAAGGGTCACATCTGCACTGAATTATGGTCTCTCTTTTTTAAACAGTAGCACTGTTATAAATATTTTCTTCCTGCATTTCTGTTTCATAAGCCAAATCCTCAGCATTTCTCTTGTAATAGCCACACGATGGGCTGCCAGGGCTGGTTTATCATTTGCCTTGGAAAAAACATGGCATAATATTGCAAGACACAACACTGCCAGACAGAGGTTTGATCCGTGGGGATCAAAGAGAGGTAAGGGGGTTGCAGAATTTGTTCTGCAGGGGGGAGATCTGTGGGAGTACTGCAAGGAGAGCTCATAGATGAGAGGCAGGGAATTCAGCTGCTCTTACCAGTAAGAGGCAGGGAACAGTTTATTGCAGTGATCCTGGTTCTGCAAAAATGAGCCTGAGTCACTGATTCTTTTCAAAGCTTTCTCAGTGCTTAGGCTTTTAGCCAGACCCAACAAATTTCCTTTCAATGTTTATTACAAAACATTTCTATTTGGAGCAGCTGTGGATGGAGCTGCCCAAGGGAGTCAGTTCCTATATCAAGGTAAACCTGCTTTTCAGTGCTCTGTCTGCAGGATCCATTCTTGTTACAATGAACTTATCACAGCAAAGAAATCCACACAACTTCTTACTGGGAATAACAGTTTTACTGGGGAATGCAATAGTTTAGGGCAAGATGTGAGTTCATATAAACTACAAGTACGTGAGGAAAAGCAGCCAAGAAAATGGAGAGAAACAGTCTTCCAGGGCTATGTCATTCTAGTGCAGTCAGAGCAAAATTGGGTGATGCAGGAGTCAACACTTGGCCATGGGTAGATTTTTGGGGATATTTTTAAGCAGCTCTTACAATGTTGGTGTGATGGTGGCTAATTTACAACTCTTCATGTATTTCCTTCTCAATCCAAATAAAAATGTGCTGTTGTTTGCCCCAGGCATTGAAACGTGTTCCTGGAGTGAGTGTGGGTGATGCAGGGCTGGGCTGTGGGTGATGCAGGGCTGTGGGTGATGCAGGGCTGGGCTGTGAGTGATGCAGGGCTGGGTGATGCAGGGCTGGGCTGTGGGTGATGCAGGGCTGGGTGATGCAGGGCTGGGCTGTGGGTGAAGCTGCACTGGGCTGTGGGTGATGCAGGGCTGGGTGATGCAGGGCTGGGCTGTGGGTGATGCAGGGTTGGGTGATGCAGGGCTGGGCTGTGGGTGAAGCTGCACTGGGCTGTGGGTGATGCAGGGCTGGGCTGTGGCCGAGCCAGGAGCTCTCCCACTCCAGGCTCTGCCCCTGACTCAGCTCTGTTGCCTTGGGTTCTCCAGGGAGAGTTACCTGAGCTTTTAATTGTCTCATTATAAAATGTGGAGGTTATTACTTGCTTATTTCCCCATACCAGCCCCAAAGGGGGGTTAGTTAATGAACATCTGTTAATGTGTGGCAATAAATGCTGTCAGTGCCCTGCTGGAGCAGAGATGGGATGGCTGCCAGCCAGTGATCCCTGCTTCTTAGGGAGTTGTGCCCAAAGATGAAATAGCCATTTTTAGCAAGGCACCTGCAGAGCCCAGCTCCTCTGTCTCCAGGGTACTCCCTGTGCCCCTGCGAGTTCTCCAGAGCCGCTGGGATGCTGGGGCAGCAGCATGGACCATGGTTCTGTGCCCCTCGGCGAGTTCCTTGTACCCCCATTAACGTGCAATTTGCAGCAGCAGCTCCTGATGAGGGTATTATGTTCCCAGCTCCAGTTCGTTACTGTCACTCATTAAGAAAATGAAGATGCTGTTCAGTTCTTTAAAGCCGACCAGCTTCCTTACCCCCACTTTGCTCGCTGTCTTAATGCCAGCCGGGCCCCTGCGGCGGACAAAGCATCGCTGGCTCTGAGCAGTGGCCAGGCGGCTGCTGGAGCCCCTGCTCTCAAGGGTTAATCGCTTCCAGCCTTTGGCGAGCTTGGCCCGGTCCTAGAAATCCGGCTGGATGCCGTCGGCTGCCGGGAGCCTCCCCGTCGAGCGGCCCGGGGCGCTGCGGGCCGGCGGGAGCCTGGCTGGCGGGCCAGGGCGCAGCGGCGGCGGCGGGGTCACTGCCCATCCCGCAACCGCTGCCATGGAAACCCCCCCGCACGAGGCTCCCTTGGAAAGAGAAGCGATAGAGGTCGTTGCGTTTGTGCTCATGGCTCGGGTCCCGCTCAGCTGCTGTGAATGGAGCTCCGAGGCAGCTCCGGCCGCGCTGCAGCGGGAGACAGGGCAGGTTTCCATCGCTGCCCGGCGAGCGGGACCTGGCCCGGAGCTTGCTGATGTCACCGGGCAACTGGGGCGTTCCCGCCAGCCGAGCTGGGCAGACACTGCCTGTGAGGGGATTGTTCGCAGCAGCAGAATCTTTGCACGTCAGGAAAATGTGTGGGATCGAGCTCGCGGTTAAGATACTGTTTAACTGCTTGATACGAACCCTCTCACAAAAAGCAGTGATTTGGTGGTGGTAATAAAACCTGCAGCCAGCTAGAGAGCTCAGGGCTCCAGAAAGTCAGTGTAATAAAGGCTGGGTACACTATGACTTTGAGAAGTGATGCTCGAAGTAGGTTCATTGAGTAGATCAAATGCAGGAGTTGGTTGTAGGAAGCTGAAGAGTCAGGAAACTTCTTTTTGTATGGAACTGGTGCAGGAAAACTGGAATACTGTGACATGGGAAGCTGCCTTTGGAATCAGGCCATCCTCTGCTCCTCTGAGATCTCTGCTGAAGTTGCATCTGCATTTACATAAGTTTTGGCATGACAAAGAAATGTCCATGAAGTGACTACTCTGCACTTTCTCTTCCTAGATGATTAATTAAAATGGCTGAGGGATTGATTTGGCTACAAGCTTTCTCCTGAGGTTTCTGACTGCAGTTTCTTTTACCAGGGAATAGAGCAAGGTCTGTCTCCTCACTAGGAGGGGTTATGCTTTTGGCTCTTCTTCTGTTTGAGGGTCTGGCCCGTGTCACTAAATCAGTGGCAAAGTTCTGAATAACCCAGGCCAGAATTGGAACTGCAGCATTTCCTTGAACCATGTGGTGCATTTATCACTCCAAGAACAAACAGATTTTTAATAAGGTTGTGACTGTCACTACGTTTATTTGCCATATCCAAGTTGTGGTATTTTGCTGACTCTGAGAATTTGTGCCCATTCCACCATGGAGCCCTGGGCATGTTATGATGCACATTGGGAACTTCATATGCCAGTACTGTAGTAAAAGCCTAGATAGGAAGAAGACACTGCCCTCCCCTTCCACCTGCCTGCTTACTGCTCTTCCAGCAGGAGAGCAAGTCCAGCAGTTGAAACTGGAAGTCTGTCCTTGGGCCAGTGGTGCCAGGGCTCATGTTATCTGGGTGCTGCTCCTTGGTGTCTGAGTTAATGTACACTGGCCCAGGCCTTGTTTTTCAAAGCATTTTACCAAACAAATGAGTAAGGGAGGAGTGAAGTCCTGTGGTCTGCTCCTCAGAGACCTGGTTTTGCTGGTGATTTGTGTTTCAGTTTTAAAACATAAGCTTTGACTGTAGAATTGATGGGCTTTTTATTCTCACTCAAAACAACTTAGGCTGTCAGGCCTCAGATAAATTCCTAGGCCCTATGGCAAAGCCAGTAATAATGAGAAAGTGAGCACGGCTATGAGCTCTTCTGGGAACTGCCCAGTCATTTCATCGAGGCCTAATGATGCTCATTCCTTACAGTGCAGATGGTGCTTTAGGAGAAATGGGGTCTGTGTTCTTCCCCTATTCCTGTCAGAAGTCCCAGAGTGGCCAGAGACATCCCAAAGTTGTACATAACTGATCCCAAAGAGATAGATGTTAGGAAAGTCCTTCTTTAGATTCTGGTCAGTTTATCCCTCCTCTGGGATCTGACAGAGACAAGAGCAGATTGTTCTAGGAGTGTGGAGCAAACCAACTGCTATAGTCTGTGTGCACTGTTCAGACTTTCCACTGAGCATCTCCTTCAAACATCTTCTTGGCCTTAGGAAGGTGTTGAACTGAAGTGCTGCTGCTTATAAACCTTTTGCCCAGCAATTGTGCTCTAAGATCCCAGACAGTTGTGTGTTTGAAGATGTTTCTCTTATTAGAAGTCTAGAGAGGAGCTTGCCAGATGTTGCTGACAGGGCTGTTATTTGTCAGTCATCTGGGACAGACACCAGAAATGCACTTTGCCAGCAGATGCTCAGAAAAAGGCTGGTGATGAATTCTTGTTTTCCTGCACTTCAATGGACTTGTTGCCTGCATACCTCTCCAAGATGGGAGTGGAGCTGACTGCATTTCACACTGCACTATTGTCTGCTGCCCAAACCACATCTCAGTGGGCCAGGGGAAGAACTGCTGACTCATAACTCAGCATGGCAGCCCCAAACCTCCTGAGACTACTAAGTCTAGCCTCTGAATGATGTTTGCAGTGAACTCTCTTAATGGCCCCCAACAGATCACACAGAAGTCCAGCTTCTATAAAATAAAAGGGAAGCTTCTTTCTCAGCACTTGGCAAGTCCCTGCTGGCAGCCTGTAGCACTGGAATCTGCTGGTTGTGCTGGAAACTGGCTGACTGGTGACTGACTGGAAGTGTGTCAGGGATGTGGGATCTGAAGGTCCCCCTCAGTCCATGGTCACACAGTGTGTTGTGGGCACACCAGGGCTGTCAGGGACAAAGGGCTGTCTCTGGCCTTGGTTTGGCAGGTAGTGTGTGTGCAAAATGAATGAAACTCAAGCATGAATGAAAGCTGGGAATAAAAAGTAGCATAAAACACAGCACCCAACTCGAGGTTGAAAAGTGAACAGGGGAACTGCTTTATGTTTTAAAGAATTCTCTTTAGGGACTTGAACTTCATTGTTTTGTTACTACCAGTTTCACCAGGGATCCAGATACATTCCATGGCACTGTTTCCTGCAAGCAACCCAGTGCAGACTTCTGCTCAAATGAAGCCAGGACTTCTCAGCATGGGTTGGAGGGAGTGACCAGAGGCCCCTGGGTTCAAAGCTGAGCATGACAGTAGGTATTCAGTGCTCATTGCTTGTGTTAGTGATGATGGCCACACAGGTTCTGATGTGTTCTTCACACTGGGTCCTGAGCATGTTCCAGCAGCACAGTAACACTGTGAATGTCACACATGGAGTGTCACATCTGGGGTGTGACACTTGCTCGTGAGACTCCCAGGTCTCATTTCTCCTCTTGCAGGAGGTGGGTTTGCAGCCCAGTGTTGGGGCAGCTCATGCCAGCCATAGATGTGATCTGCTGTGTGAGACCAAGGATCAGACAAGGAGTTGCCCTTCAGTTGGCAGGGTGTAAAGGACAGGTTTGTGGGGTTCCCAGTAACCAGGTTTGCCAAGATATGCTTTAGATTTTGATCTAGAAATCAGAGAGCAGATGTAACACTTTTTTTAGAAGGATTTCAACCTTCTTTACACAGATGTGAACACATTTATTTCCATTTCACAGGCACGAAGAGCAGAAGATGGGAAATCAGTGATCAATTTGGAATTAGTTGAGCTGAACTTTATTTCCTGCAGGGCCTGATCCCCTCTCCAAACTAGTTTTTAAAAGTTACTTTTGAAAACTAGCTTTAGCCACTGTAGTTTCTGTGCATTTCTGTTCTTGAAGGGTACCATCAATTGTTTTTGTTCAAAGATGTTGAATATGAACTTGTTCCTACAGAGCTTTGTGCTGTAATTTATCAACAAGGAGCTGAGGCACAGACGTCAAATGAATACCAGATTTCAAATTATGATAAGCAATTGTGTCATCTCTGTGAATAGACATGAAACTCTGCTGAGAAATCATCAATAATTCATTAAAAAAAATAAATTGAGTGCAGGGACAGTTGGGTAGGTCTTTGCAAACAACCAGTCCTGTATTCTCTAATAATTTCAACCCAAAGGGTGCTCATTTCTCAGACAGAAACACATGAACAAGCCCAAGTCAAAAAGTTTGTGCCCTAGAGATGTAATTACCATTTCCCTGTGGGGAGTTAGGAAGATACTTGGCCTCTTCCCTGGCAGAGGTGCCCTGTGTTTTCACACAGCTCCGTGGAGAAGCTTGCACAGCTTGGCTGGGCTTGCAACAAGCTGAGCAGAGTCTGCTGCCTGTCTCTTCCCCTTGTGCACATGGATTCTGCCTGGTGTGGCCACAGGGGTGACATCAGCACTTCCCTGGCCTCTACACTGATTGGATTTGCCTTTGAAATTTGTATAACTTAATGGGTCCAAATGTGTACGTTACAAGAATTAGGGTTGGGAGAAAATAATTCTGTCCCTTCTGCTTTATTTCTTTTGTGAAGTATTTGAAGTGTATTTTATTTTTAATGTTCCAGTTGTTGACATTTTCACCACTTCTTTTACCCTCTACCTACAGCAAAACATAGGATTCTTCTTTCTAATTTTAAAATACAAATTCAATATCATTTGGTTTCTTTACTAGAAATGAAGAGAGGGAGGAAGCTGCTGGTATAAAAATTCCAATTTAAGCTTCTCTGTCGTGGGTGGCTTTTCATTTGACAGCATCCTGGTTTAATCCATTTCTCTCCTAAGCTGTATATTGTTAAATTCCAATAATCACAGGGCATCTATTCTGTGTGTAACATGATGTCACAAGATGCTGATGGTTTGTCTACGTGGGCTTTTTTGGATTGGATTGGAGATGTTCATGCAGCCTCCCAGTGATATTCCCCTCCTGTCTGGAACTGGCCATGAGAGGAAATGTATAAATAGTTATTAATGTAAGGATTTAGAGGCTCTGCTTCAAGACCTAGGGCTAGCCTATCTTAATTTATCTCAGCTTAATCTCAAAAATAAAAATTCTCTGCTCTACTTTAGAGCCCACAAAATGATTTCTGTTTACACAGTTTTTTCAGTTGCTGTGACACTGAGCTATAAAGGTCACCAGTTGCCTCCAGTCATCACATGGAGTTTTTTTTTTCACTAATTGTGCACTCACATCAGTTTATTCTGTGGGATCTTTTGCTTTTCTGATCCAGTTTCAATTGCCCAGATGTTCATTTCATACAGTTAACTTTATACAAAGGGCACCCTTTGTTCTAACAAACACATTGTGGTCATTGTTCTCAGTTGGGAACCTAGTGCACAGCAGTTCACCTGTTTCCTATGCAATCCACCATCAATCTAGCAACCTTTGTGCTGATTTAGTGGAAAATCATTCAGTGGGGAGAAAAGGGATAAGGAGGAGAAATTATGCAAAAATGTTTCCTGGTCCCTAGCCTTGGATTGATGAAGGTCACGCTGCAGGATGAAAAGGCAAGAAGAAATGGGAGAGCTCTTTCATCTTGATCCTTTTGGTGTGTAGTGGAATGGAAAATCACATTAGGACCATCAAAGTTTTGCTCTGGTGTCTCAGAATCTATTAATGGAGATTTAAACATCTCTAGAAGGAGCCCTATTGCCACTCCACTCCCTTCCCTGTTGCTCCCTGTCAAGGCAGAGGGGGTGCTTGGCAGTGCCCATCAGGGTGTCACCTCAGAGAGGCAGTGCTCCGTGATGCCCCAGGGGCTGAGGATTCAACACATTCCAGGAGAGCCACATCTCAAGGTTATTCTAGCTGCAGGTGTCCCACAGGAGTCAGCCCCTTTGCTGTTGGTGAAGCCACGTGGGCATCACAAAGACTGTTCAGTTCAACCTTCAGAGCAGTCATGAGAGCTTAGCTCATGAGCAGAATAAATTCCATGGAAGGCTTTGAAAGAAGATTGTAAATGCACACTGGCTGCTGCTAAAAGATCTGTGGAAGATGAGCAGTGGAAAATTGGACAGGGATTGAGTAGTATATCATGTAAGAGGGGTGTAACTTGGCAATGTATAGCTGTGAAGGGTTTTAATTCTCCATCTTGGCCAAAAGAGACTTTCCAAATGACAGCAATCTAGCTATCCTGAGCCCAAATGTTCCTAGAAAGATGACCCTAGGAATTGCCCAGGCTCCTGGCAGGGATAACATTACACACAGTGGTCAATGGCCAAGGCTGAGGCATAAAGGGAGCTACACTCCACAGCAGGAGGGAGGAGGAGGCCTGGAGAGGAGCTGGCATCAGGCAGTGATTTTTAACATTGCTTTCCTGCAGGCAGCTCTGAGGCTGCTGGGCAGGCTCTGCACAAGGTTCACCTTTGGTTTCACGTGCTGATGTGATTTCCCCTTGCAGCTCTCTGATATCCAAGACATCCACCATGTTATTCTGATGCCAACCTTGGGAAGGGGATCTGCAGACAGCTGCAGATGCTGGTTGAGGGTTTTGTTTTCAGAACACAGTGTTTGCTGTGACTGGTGCTGCTGAAATCAGTGGGCAGAGACCACCATAATTCTCCATCTCCCTCTCTCTTCAGTCTGGAGATCCCTTGGCACAGCAGTCAATTCCCTGTACAGTGCCCAGCATGGTTTTCACTGAAAATAGCTGGGAAAACATTTCTGAAGCTTTATTCACTTTTCCCCCCCTTCTTTTACATATATTCCTATTTTTCCCTGGTCAAGAAGGGCTGTGTCCAGTCAGCCACCTGCATTCAGAATCAATGTGGAATACCCATAAACTTCACTCCCAGGCATAACAGAGGCCAAGTGACCAGACCCCTCTACCCTTCCCACCAGCACCCTCCAGCAGGATGACCTGGGAGGCCTCCAGTGCAGGATTTATATCTTGATATCCCAGTGACTGACAGGAGCAACAAGGAGCTCTCTGGGGCAGAGGACAGGGAGGGAGGGTGGGGAACCGTGTCTCCTGGGATGAGCTCCAGTCTGCTCCAGGGAATGTGCTAATTTTCACTCCTTTATAGTCCTTTATCTCAGCCCTTCGACCTTGAGCTCGGAGGCATTATCAGCCTCAGCCAGAAAGGCGATGGGAGGTTAACTGTTTAAATGCTGAATGTTTCAGATGCCGAGCACTGAAGGTAAAAACAATGAACACATTTCATAGGACAGCAGGTCAGGTTTGGAGAGGACTGATTTATGATATTAGGAGAATAATACTGAATGGATGATTTTGTGAACTGTGTTGGTTTTCTAAGTTTGTGTGCCCTTAAAAAAGTTCCTAAGGTGAGTAGAGAGCTCCTGTAAGAATGGCTTGTGTGCATTGCTGTGCAGTGTACATCAACTTGGGTTTCTTGGGCACTTTTTTATCCTTACCTGGGCTCCATTCTTGGTCTCCAGAGCATAGGCAGAGAGTTACTGGTCTCAGTGCTTTCTGTGGGGTCCCTCCTAGCATTACCTCCTATGGTAATGTTTCAATTTGCAACTTTACAAAGTATTCTGCAAACTCTGAAAAGCAAAACAAAAAATCCTGGAGCAATCTGCATTAATGTGTTGCCAGTTCTGTTCCTGACCTACCTGGGTGACTCTGGGCATGTCATTTAACCTGTGTGTCACTTGTGTTTTCAGAGTGAGCTCAGAATACTTCAGTGGGCTGTTGGAACTGTTAATGAATTACAAATGTGCTTGTTTAGATACAAGTATGTCTTGTGTGGCAAGATCAGCTTCTCTGTCTTTGGTGTCTGACAAATATCATGCAAGAAAAAGAATTATTTTTCCTTCCAGGGAGTGAGGGGTCTCTCCATGAGCAGCAGTAAGAGGGTAGGAGCAGAATTTTTCACAGAATATTCCTGCTTAATCGGTTCAGTGTTCATGGAGTTAATTTGCTCATGCCTTCAGATTGTTTTGTTTCCAGGGATTCTAAACCGTTGCCTCCAGCTGTTCATTTCCATTGAACGAGGGTGATCTTTATCTGTCTAAACTAGTTAAAACCTGCTCCACTACCCGGCAGCCTTTTTGGAGACAGCCCAATAAAGCTGAGTGCAGTGGCTATGACACCAAAGCCTCCTGGACATCATAAATTCCAAGCCCTACATTTTTTTTTTCTGGCCTCTCACTGTTGGAGCACCCTTCCTGTTTTAATGGGACTCTTCTCTTCCTCCACAGCTCATTTAACCTCTCCAAAAAGGGGAATGATATTTGCATTCTAAGTGGCCAGTGAAAAATCTGGTTTAGACTAATTTGCTGCTGTAATGTTATCAGATTAAGCCTTGAAATGACCTCAGAAGTGCCATTTGAACAACTGAAGCATATTTTTTAGATGTGTTCATTTAAACTTCCTGTGAGGTGGGGGAATTTGTGATGCCTTTGGAGTCAGCAGTGCCAGTTCCTCTTCAACCATGAGATGTGGAAGTTTTCCTCTTGAGCTGATGTGATGCAGGTTTGTTGAGGTGATGAGACAACCTCCAGATGTGCCAAAGAATCTTCCCAATGATGCAATTCAAGTGCCTTGTGTATGTCAGGCAAAGATGCTGTTTGTACAAGAGGAAATTGCAACCACCACCAGCACTGTCTGTGGTGGTGACACCACTGCAGGGGCTGGAGCCAGAGTGTGGGCCCTGTGTGGAAACACCTTCCTGTGTTCTTAGGGCTTCTAACAGCACATGATTGTGGTCCATACTGGAGTATGTAACATGAGGGGAAAATGACAGTGGTCCATTGGTACTTCAGGCTCTTCCTTCTGCTGTTGAGAGCAGTGGGAAGATCTGTGGCCAGCATTGCTCTCACGAAGAGAGAGGCTGAGCTTCACTTTGGAAGGTGCCAAGGAGCCCTTTCCCCTGCTTCTGTTGCAGGTGTTACTCTACTAAACCACCTCCCAGCCATTATCAGACTACCAGAGGAGGGAAAAGGTCTGGGGAAAAGCCCTGTTTAATGTGTTGTTCTTGGTCTTCAGCAGCTGTGTGCTGCTATCCTGTTGTCACTAATAAGCTTTCTCACTTGGCAAGCAGTGTTTTCTTGGCATCATTCAAATATAATGACTGGGGGTGGTCACATTCAGCTCTCACTGGTGTAAATACAGAATCATTCTCTGGGCTCTCTGGTGTTATTTTGCATTTGGCTCGTGGTCCCTGCCCCTAGAAGACTTTTCAGATGTCATTTACCAGTAGATTATGATTGGGAAGTCAGAAAAATGTGTTTTAAAAGGGGCTTTAAAGAAAGAAAGACATTTGATCAGGATGAATAGAGAACAAGAATCATTGAATGATGTTGCTTGAAGCAATTAGAAACTCCACCTTAGTGGTAAGAAGAACAGGAGGTCTTGGCAAATCAGAGAGGAGGCTGTTGGAGCTGCTCTTCCAGCTTCCAATATACAAGCTTGTAAGACTCTGAAGTGAGGTTCAGTGCTTTTATATGGTAAATAAATGTATCTTTATTTCATTCCCTGATAAGAGGATCTCTCTTTACCAGCATGATCTTTATAAAGTTCTCAGCAGTGGGGTGATTAACTGCATGGCTTGTTTCTAGGGATCTTCCAGACAATCCTGCTGTGGAATGGGACACACAGCTCCTTGCCACCATCGTGCTGGAGCACATAGAAGCCAAGAACATCAACCTGGTAAGGTGAAACTTCCCACATCACTTGTGAGCTGGTGTTTTAGGCTTCTTTGAAGTCTTTACACTTGGGATTTTGCTACTGGAGTCTGTGAGATAGCTGAGGACAAGCAGAGAGGATACTCACTCATTTGGATACTTACTCATTTGGAAATACTTGCTTTAGAATGTTTATCCATTCTCTAGATGGATCTTATGAAGCCTTTTTTGGGTTTCAGTGTCACCAATCTTCCCTGAAGAAAAACCTTCACATTGATTAAAACCTGCAATCTCTGTGGAACTTATGTTTCCCTATAATAGAGCTTGGGGTTCATTCATTGCAGAAGACCCTCTGAATAAACTCAGCTGAATTTCAGGACTGAAATGATACCTGAAAATAATTCTGCATTTTGTAGGTTAAGATTTTTTGTGAGTATTTGTACAGCTTCTGTGTCTTGATGAGCAAGATGTGGTCATTCTGAGCCTCTTTCAAACACTTGAAACTGCTAGAAATGCAGAACAAATAGAACTGCTCCACTGACAAATATGGAAAAGGATGAAGGTGTAGTTTGGATGGATCTTGGATTCTCTCTGGAGATTTTTCTTTGCTTCCCAGTTGGAAATGAATGAACAGTGGAGGAATTTTGCTTTATTAACTCCTCAAAAGTTTTTCTACATTTTAAAGCAATCATTTTGGCCCCATGCCAGGCCTCACTGATGAAGAGAGCCCAGCTGGAATTTAGGCTTGCACTTCATCTTAGATTTGAAGTACCTTGGCAGGCCCGTGTTCAAGAGCTGGCTTAGCAGGGCTACAGGTCAGGATTGAGGAGTATTCAATCAGGGAGGTTTCCTAGCACTGATAGAGTTTGGGGCTTTTTCCCACAGAACAGGAATAAGGGCCTAAGTGTGGAAAAGGTTGTGTCCTGTTCTTTTCTGCTGAACCTTGCTGTGATCAGGAATGTCACTGTCACACACTGATGAGCAGCAAAAGCACAAAACTCTGGGAGCCTTTCAGCAATTCAGGAAACCAGAACCCACATCTCCTGTAGCATGAAAGCCCCATGAGCACAAAACCCAGCATCATGCATCCCACTTTGTATTGATCCTGGGGCTAGTTTAGCATGAAATGGGTTGCTGTGCACAGAGGCAGATGCAGTTCTCCTGGACTCCTTTTGTGCCTTTTGGCCTCATGGATAGATGGGTGTGAATCTAATCTGAAAGCTCCTAAACCAAGAGGATTTGTATTTGTCTGTGACTCTCACGGGCACTGGAACTAGAATCCCAGTAGAAATTCACACTGGAACTCCTCTAGAAGGTCCTCTGCTGTCCTAAGACAATGGCCTTGTCCCAAAAGTTAAACTGGAGGCTGGTTTTCAGCAATGGTGACATTGATAGAAATGGGTTCATATGTTAAAGGAGCCTTGTCAAAAGGTAAGCTTGACAGGGTTTCAAACACAACGAGCCTACTCAAAAGAGTTAACATGACTGGGAGATGTATTGTTTTAGCTATCCCAGTGGGAAGACTTTCCCCAGTTCTCCCCATAGTCACAGCATAGACACTGGTCTGTTTTATTTAGAGCACACAGGTGTCAGCTGGCAGTGGAGAAGCAGGCTGCAACTCCCAACACGTCTGCAAGGGAAGACTGCAAGGTGAGGAATTACACCAGTTACACCATGTTATGCATAACTCTGCTCCACAGCAGAGTTACTCATTTCCTTGGTTGCCCTGGAAATCCATGAGTAACTCAATCTTTTTGAGAGCTACAGGGACGTATTTCATCCAAGCTCTACATTAAATAGAGCAGACACAAAAATTAATGGTTGGTGTAATCAAAGCCAAAACTAATTTATAGACTTTGGAAATTATTTCCTGCCTTCTGGATTTATAAGCAAAAGGCAGTGTTGCTGGGAGAGGCAGCCAAGGCCAGTCTGTCTTGATCCAGAATAGAAAGTATTTGGTGTGTAAAAAAATACATAGTACTGTGTGATCCCCAGGCAGGCTCTAAATTATGGAATCCTACTCTTCAGGATCTCAGGTTTGGTGGTAACAGAGCTTGGATTAGGAGGTGACATTCAGGCTGGAGCAGTGCCAAGAATCCAGCAATACCATAAAGTTGCTTTCCACTGGGGATTGATGGACACATCATCCATACAACTGCTTGTGGAAGGGTCCCATTGTCTTGGGCCAGCTCCAAACCAGCCCACAAAGCCAGATCCTTCTACAAATGGAGTCAAGTTGGAGCTTATATTTGAGAGGGTGAATTTAGCTTTCATGTTTTGGATCTTGGTCTCTACACTCCTAAAACTTGGGAGCATTCACACATGGGATGTTTGTAGGGGCTTTGAAATGCTTTTGCAGAGCACCAGATACAGAGAGCAGCACGTGCAGTTTGGAAGAGGAGGCAAGAGAGCTGGGACAGACTCTGGCAGCCCTTTTCCTCCCTTCCTCCCTTGTGCTACAGGCTCCTCAGGGGTGCTTTGGGGTCCATGAATGGAAACCCCTCAGGACCTTTCCTTCTCAAGACTTACTTGCAGCTCAAACACAGTGGACACTGGGATGATCATGATTAGATTTTTCCATTTTCTACCAGTTGTCCATTCTTTTTAATCTTTAAGCTTCTCTGATTTATTGTTGACAAGAGACACCTCCAAACACAAGAGCCTCACAGGGAGTTTGGATGTCACTGGCCCCTGCAGGTGTCAGCTGAGCCAATGAAATGATGCTCCAAGGAAGGCCGTTAGGAAGGGAGTTGCTTGCAATGGCATTTTATGAGATGGCCTTTCTCAAGAGACCTCTCTATCCTCACCAGGCTACTTGAGCAGCTGTGTGCTCAGTTGGAAGCACTGGATGAGAGCAGGAAGGGTGAGGGAGACCCACAGCTTGGGGTGCTTTCTGCCTCCAACACACGTGGTGTGTAGAGGGAACATGGACTCCAGACCTCTCCAGGAGTTTGATCTTCTGCTTGCAACTGAGTCATTTCCTCTGTGCTCTGCCTCCTCCGGAAGGGATTTCTGGACCTGTTTGTCTTGGCTGCTGCTCTGGCTTCCACTAGTGAAAGCTCCATTTCCTCAATTCCAAGGTCACCGAGGAGAAAACTCTGCAACAGCAACGGCAGCGTCTCCCCTTTCAGAACAGGTGTGGGGAGGGAACTCCCTCTTGCCCTAAAGATTTAATTGAGCAATAATTTTCACATCAGGTATATTTCCTATCCCAACCTCTTTCTCCCAGAACTGGCTAAGCCTGTTTCTAACCCAGACAGTTTCAAGATGTTCAGGTTTTTTCATCCTGCCCCGAGGGTTTCCTTGATTCCATCACCATCCTGGTTCCGGTGCTGTGTGGAGAGCCCACACCCCAGCTCTCTGGGCTGCCTGCAAGGAGCAATTGCTCCCATGTGGAAGTAGCTTCAGCATGTCAGCAAGCAGTTCACATTGGTTACCAATGAAATGAATCCCTGAAGCCAGAGGAATATATTTCCATGTGATTGCTGCCTGCTTGGAGCATGAGCACCATAGAGATGCTGTGGAATCAGTGCCCTGTTTAGACCACAGACCCAGAAGCTACATACTGGGTTGGTGGGACATGACCTACTGTGTCAGAGCCAGCCTGTGGGCTGGGGGGGGATCACTGAAGGTGAAGAGCCCATATTTAAAGTGAATTCTGCTGCAGCCAGGTCAGTGGGCAGATACCTTGGGAATTTGTGTATTTGGAGGCAGGCAATTCAGGTGCAAATGTCCTAGCAGTGAATTGGACAACATCAATTGAACATGAACTCCATGCAATCTCTTTAGCTGGTTCAGTTCCTAAGCCCAACAGCACTAAGAACTGCAGCTCCAGTGTCAAAACAGATGTGGAGAAGAAAAACCTCCAAAGGTGTTTCTGAACAGATAATTTCCATGTCAAGAAAGTTTCCCAACCCAGTCTGGTGCCCCCACAGTTGGCCTGAGCCAGTTTTGTCAAAACAATGATTAGCTTATTTAGTCTGCTCAGTCCAGTCTCTTATCTCAGCCTTCTGGTTTGTTCTCTTGTACCCTCCATAGAAGGAAAAATGTCTGGTTTGGTTTGCCTGGGTTTTTTTAGCTTGGTTTCCTAAGGAAACAAGAATAAAGCAATTGTTATTTGTATGTGTGTGCACATGCATGTTTCACAAGCCTTTAGAGCTTGAAAGCAGGGTAATAGTCTTAGAAATGTTGTGTTTGTACAGGTTACATGAAAATAAATGAGCAGGCAGAAGAGACAAACCCTCTCTGTCCTGGTTCAATCAGAAGGTTTAGTGCCAGTGCCAGTGCCACTCCAGCCCTTAGCAGACTCACCCTGTTATTCACCTGCACAGGAGCTGATGCTGCCTGCAGGGAGTGGGGTGCATTGGCATCTTAGGAAAAGGCCACTCTAGGTAGGAGTGACTTCTGAGTGTTTTCTTTTACCTGTAAAATGCAGGGTGTTGTGCTTATTCCCTGAGCTGTACAGCAATGAATAATGCCTTTCCCAGAGGAGCCACCCAAGAAGCTGATATCCTTAGGGAAGGCTCAGCCCACTGCCAGACCACACAGCCCCTGCAGAGCCACCCAGCTAATGCCAATGTGCAGCTACAGCAGCCAAAGCCATCATTTCACACCTTATAACATAGAGGTTGAGCAGAAAATGCTTCTCTGGACCTGAGCAAAACCAAACTGGGTAACACCACTTGCAGGCAGCAATGAATAACCCCAGTGCTTGGTGGCAGCAATATCACATCCACTAGGCAAAGTGGAAGGTCTAGCTGTGGACTTGTACTGGGTAGATGGGTTAATAAGGAGGCCAGTCTGCAGTTTGTGGTTATTGAAGTATTTCTTATCACTGTGTTTCCTCTCCCTCCTTACACAATATCCCCCGTGTTTGAGAGGCCTCTCCTGTTGGAGGGTGGAGCAGCAAGTTGCAGGACGGGCAGGGCAGCTTTTGATCTTCCCTTGATCTTTAACCCAGTACTTCAGGCCCTGCATATAAAACAGATTTTGAGCTGTGGTGAGTAAGCAAGGCAGTAGGATTTCCTTCCCTGAAGAGAGAACAAGCTGGCAAGGAAGCAGACATTGAATGAGACATGGGGAGGTTATGATTTCTTCCTGGTGATAGAGCAGGGAACTGTGGACAACTCTCCCAGAGCAGAAACCCAACTTCAGACTGTCCAAAAACTGCCTCCTTCACTATCTGGAAAGCCCAGCAGTGCACATACCCTGTCTGCTCTACACTGTGTGTTGCCAGTTTGTCTTGTAGGTTGGAGGCAGGACCCTTTGTGTACCCACTTCATGGTGCTGTGCAGAGGGAGCCCATAGGGTGGGTGCTTCACCCTGACAGGTTATAGGTAGGTAGCCAAGGGTAGACTGTGCTTTGGGTGGTGCCTTGGTACTGCTGGATTCACACATCTACAATCTGAAGTTCCCATTTCTCCCTGCACAGAAGCAATAAACAATATGATCTTCTCATTCAGCAAAAAGCCTGACTTGGTTGTACAAAAAATGCAGTCAGTTGTTTCTTCAGAAAGGCTCCTCCTAGCAGATGATCACTGTGTGACCCTCTGATGAAACCTCATGGCAGTCAGGACATGGTGCTGCTGCTCTTGTTAAAGCAGTGTGGCCTGATTCACAGCACAACAAACTGTGGTTGCAATCTGTAATCCTCAGGCATTCTAATGTGGTCTCAGATCCAGGAGAGAGTGATTCACAGAGAGCTGGACCTCCTGGGTCAGGAACAAGTTTACAACAGATCACTCTGAAAGTAACCTTTTGGCCCTGTAATAAGAAACAAGTGCATCCTGCCAGTGTGAACATGCTATTTGTCATCTTTCTGTTGTTCAAGCTGTTAGGCTGTGTAGTCATCTAGTTCCAGAGTGTCTTGTTTGTTTGGCTGTATTTCTGTAGCACGAGTTCACACACAAGGCCTCATTGTGCCACACAAAACCAGCTCTGGGGATACCATGGGCTGGGACAGGGCTGTGTGAAGTGTCCAAGCTGGTAACTGCAGAGCTCAAAATGACTGTTGGTGTGTGGTTTATTGCAGGTGGTCACCTTTGATGCAGGAGGAGTGAGTGGTCATGCCAACCACATCTCCCTTCACAGGGCTGTGAGGTAGGTGGTTCTGCTCACCCTGGCACACACCTTGGGACAGTGACACGGAGTGAAAGGGGGGTTGTGTGCAAGCAGAAAACAGCTCCAGACAAAAGCAGTGTTAAGCTCACTGATACAGCTGAGTGCCAGGCTGTTAGAAGGAGCTCTCACAGCTCTGTAAATGACCTGCAGCACCCTTGATGATTCCATCTGCTGCTGCTCTGCCAGACTCCCTTTCACTGGGCTCTCTTGCTTCTTCCTGTCCTTGATCCCAATAAAATATGCCACAGATCACTTTGCACTTCTGGTTTGAGGAGAGTGTGTGAACAGCTGGTGCCTGAGCTGCTGGTGGTTGGATTTTGGAAAGTTTTGCACCGTTGTTGCAGAGGATGTTGCTGTCCTGTCCAAGCACCTGAATGTGCCTCTGTGACCCAAGGACATCCCTATTTCCCACTCTTCCTGGATAATTTTGTTCCTTCACTACTTTATACTTTACATTCTGAGAGCCTGTGTCTCTCCTGTGCTGTGGTAAGGTTGCTAGACAAAAATGTATTAAAATCACACATTTTGTTGACAAGAGAGCTACTGTATTTTACTTTTACCCTCTGCTCATTCAGACCTTATTATGTCCCAGAAAGATCTCATCCAGAGCTGCCACTGCCTTTCCCAGGCATGAGAAGAACTCTTTGCAAGTATATCTTGTATTTTTAGCACCCATTTGTTTTCTGAATCATCCCTGCAATTCAAATAACTCTCTGGCTCTCCTTGCTAACAACATCACAGTGATTTGCCTTTCTCACTTGCCAGAAAAGGCTGCAGTGCCACAGAGCCCATACTGTGACCTCCTGAGCTCCTCTGGGAAGATGCTGGATGTTTTTGATGCTATCTGATGGCTGGAATTCAGTGTTGGAGGGGATCATGGCTTTTCCCAGCAGCTTCTGAAATAGCCCAACAGAAGAGAAGGGGCTGGAGTTAAAGCAAGCAGCATGTTAGGGCTGAGCAGGGAGATGATTTCTGGCATGGTGTTATTTGTGAGTGAGGAGCAGAGGTTGGTGCTCACAGCAGGGCCACAGGGGGACTGGAGAGCTTCCAGCTCAGTCCACTGCTGCCTGGCCTGCAACTAGGAATGGAGGGCAGGGTGGTTGTTTCATCTTCCCCTCCATCCTGAAAAGATTTGGAGAAAGCAAGCTAGCAGCTGAATTATGTATGAGAGAGTTAAGGAAAACTCTTGATTTTGATCCAGTTCTGGTGTTGTCTCTGTGTCTGTGCAGAAATCACTTACCCACCTTCACACTGTAGGATTCCTGTGTGTGCAGTGGAGATGTTCAGTCTCTCCTCATCTCAGAGTGTGTTACTGGGAAGTATTCATTATCTGCAAGCCCCCTGAACTCAGACCCTTGTGTTAGTCCTCAGCCTACAGCAGAACATTGTCCTGTGCTGCTGAGATACAGGCTGATAGAGACACCAGAGTACAAGCTCCTCTCATTAACTCAGGGCTGCTCTGTGTCCCTCCCAGTCCTGAATCAGCAGAAACAAGCATGGTGAACTCCATCCTCTGCATGGGATGGGAGTGATGCTGTGGTCACTGAAAGGTTAAGTTTATTTTTAGTGGCTTGCTTGCCCTCATTATCTTTCAGTTTGTGTGATGGGGGAAGTAGAGCGTGAGTGGATCCTCCTGACTCTCCTGCCCTGCTGAGCTCCCACACGGGCTCTCCCTTAGCTCCCTGCCAGGGCTCTGCACAGCAGCTCCTGCTGCCCCTGGGGCCCCCGTGCTACACAGCAAGAAAAAAGGCAAGGGAACTCACCCCCAGGTATCCTGTGCTATGTATTAACCACCTTTAAAAATGGTCTGCAGGATTCTGCTTCCACTGTGGCTGTTAAGTGGAAAGGATGAAGCAGGGGGTTGGAGCAGTGATCCTCAGTTGTTTTGGATGCTCCCAGTCTGTGGGAGAGAGACTTGGTGCCCACCACCTGAGAGTTTACTTTCTGCACCAGCAGGGGCAGGACAGGCCTTGTGACCCGTCCCACAGCCCCTTGCTTCAGGAGATGCCAATTATTGAATGAAGACTCCTCTTCAAGGAATGAAAGAGTTCAGGAAATGGTCGTAGCCGAGCAGCTTCTCAGTATTACCTGCCAAAAGAATAAATATTCTTTCCAGTGTCTGGGACAGAGGTTGTGTTCAAAGGAGCAGGAACTATTCAAAAGAAATGTGCCCTTCCCTCCTGACAGCTTGCTGGGTGTCCAGCTGCTGCTGTGTGTCTAGGCTTCATATCTGGGAGGAACTGTGAAATGCCAAGGTTTGGGGGTGGATTTGTTCTTCTGCAAGGGAAAAATAAGAAAAAAAACAGGATGGGAGAGGAACAGAAATTACTATTTGATGTCAGTCTCCCCTGGGAGTATTTCAGTTCTGGAAAAAAAACCAAACCAACCCCAAACCAAGAAAATCCCACTGTAGCAGAGAAGGGGAATTGGAAGCAATCCTCTGTAGCTCTGCTTCTTTCCCTGCCACCTTGATTTGGCAACATCATTCTCTTTTATCCCTGAAAACTGGAGCTTTCCCTGTGGAAAAGCAGATGTCTTGTGTGACATCAGTCACTTTCTCCTCTCTCCTCTCCTCTCCTCTCCTCTCCTCTCCTCTCCTCCCCCCCCCCCCCCCCGCCCCGCACTCCCCCCCCCTCTCTTCCCCTCCTTTCCCCTCCTTTCTCTCCTTCT
>JAOEGS010008758.1:3819-52811 GCA_025447755.1 Corythornis vintsioides | reverse complement strand
AAGGCAGAACCTCTTGTGTTCTAGCTTGTAACCATTCCCCCTTGTCCTATCACAGGGCACAAGTGAGAAGAGGCTCTGACTTTCCTCTTGACACTTAGCCCTCATATATTTATAACATTTATCAAATCACCTCTCAGTCTTCTCATCTCCGGACTAAATATATTAAAGACTTTAACAAATTAATGATCTGAGAAAAACCACAATAGATTGTTTTAAGCCTTTCAAGAGGTTGCCCGTTTTATTTTCTAATGCTTCTGCTTTCAGAAATGTTCACTGTGTGCTTTGCTTTCAATAGAGCTCATTTGCCAGTGTCCACATATAATACAGCTTCCACTACAACATTCAGGTGTGGTATTGTCTCCTTATCTGAACATTGCCCTTCCTGAGCACTTGTTTTCAACTGGAACTATTTCCACATCCCCATATTTTCTTTCTGCATGAGCCATGGCTGTGGCTTTGGCAATCCCCCATTTCCAGGGGTTGGCAAGTCGTGCTTTCACATTAGTGAACCAATTTTGCTGAAAAATGACCTGGCAAAAATCAGCTTCTTTTTAAAGTGCACTCAGCCTGATTCACTGTGAGGCCACACAGTGTTGGCACAGCTTCAAAGTGGCCTACCACGCTGTGGGAATGGAGCAGTGATGGCCTAGGAGGGTTTGGAGCTAGTGGCAGCCTCCCCCCACACCCCATGTACAATGTGCTATGTACGCACAGCCAGTTTTATTTTCATCAAGCAGTGTTTTCTCCCATTGGTTCCATCTGCTCCTTCCTTTGTTTACTTCCCTGATGTCTATCTGCACTCCCCCTTTACCACCTCTCCACTCTCTCAGGTTTTCTCCCTGGAATAAATCTGCTCCTATGAAATTGACTGGCTGACACCCTATGCAAAATTCTGCTAACTCACTAAAGTACATTATTCAAATAGCCCTTGGTGCTCTTTCCTGTGTTAAGCAGATGAAGACACAAAGTACCTATATTTGCATTAGCATTTTGCACATTCATTTGTTCAGTGCCTGGTGCTAACCCCATCCAAACCAAAGCACAATCCACACTGCTAGCAACTGATGGGAAGACTCCTGCAAATACTCGTTTTGCCTCCCATCCCTGTGCCCAGGCAATTCCAGAAAGGACCAGGGTCCAGAGGCATACCCCAGAAATGACAAAACAAAGCCTGTGCTGGTTTAGTATCAAGGTCTCTTTCCACACATCATTTTGGAGCTTGCTGTTGTTGAGGGGGTGTTAAAAATAATTTTGTTGCACTTATTCCCTACGCACAGATACAGAAAGAGGGGAATTACTTGAAATAATCTTCTATGACAGCTTCTGTTGTGGAAAGAAAACTGACAACACTGATGGTTTTAAAAGCATCTAGTGGGGCCAATTCCCATTAACATACCTGGAAACTTAACGCAAACTTCTATTGACTAGGCCACTTCCATGCTTTATTGCTTTGTGCGATTTTGCTTCAAGATCCTTGTTGCTATTCACATTTGCCCCTGTCTGGACCCAAGAAATAACACATTCCCAAGGTTGCTGTCAGCTTTGGCTAGCTTCTCTCTGCCCTAGTGAAATGATAGAGAAACCTCCCCATCAGTTACTTGCTGTACACTTGTTCCATCCCTCCAGATCTTAGCAGCTCTTCTTGGCCTCCCATCTGAGCGGCAGGGAAGCGCAGTGCGCTCCAGTTCCAGCTGCACTTGTCGTGACAGTCACATTTCTTTTGATCTCTTTTGCTGTTTGTGCAGCTCTCAAAGATTTATTTGCCACAGGCAGGACAAAGCCCTGGGCAGGACAGCTGGCCATGGTTTCTGCTGGGATATTTCACCATCCCTAGGTCTTTATGTTTTATTTAGCAATTCCTTGACAATCACAGTAAATTATTCTGCTTTGTCATGAGGCTGCAATGCAGAAACATTTCAGACATCATTACCAGAATTTGAACGTGCTGACAAACATTCCTGACAAACAGTTGTCAAAGCTGCAGCATAAATATAAGCAAGAATATAACAGCACATTGATGTATAAACATCAGTCTCTCACACAGATGCATTTATTTTCTCTAACAAATACTACGTCTTCTCACAACATATATTTATATTCTCACATCAGGTTTCTTTTTTTTCCCTTTCCTGGATTCTAGTTAATGCTTTCTCACTCCTCCCCTTTCCTGTTACATTTACCCTTGATTAAAATACTGACTTTGTTTCTTCACATTTAAATATGCACACTAAAGTCCATCTTGTACATCTGAAACTGAATATGAATTTGCAGTCTTGACTCTGTCCTTCACTTCTTTGGTTTTCTTCCTTCTGATCCACTGCATCTGCTTCATTCTTCACATTTACTATGTTTTAGTTCAAAATAGGAATGAAAATGTGGCTGCTATTGAAAGCTCCATGACACTGTTGCTGGCACTTGCCCAGTAAACTCACTGATGCAATATTCCTTGAGTGAGCACTTGCCCTAAAGTCAGCAGGAGAATTTCCATGAGTGAAGTTACATAAGTATATGTGTATCTGGAGAATCAGAGCTGCAGATGCATATCCAGCTCTTAGGGTTGCAATAACATGCAGGTTAAGGTCAAGTTCTTTGGGTCACAATTCACAGACTCCATCCCAATTGAGGACTGTGGCCTGGTTGCTTTACTTGCTCCCTAACTATAACCAGTAGTAAGAGGGTTTCATTCTTTCCAAGGAAGTATTTCTCAGAGTGTGTTTAGTTTGGATCCCTTGGCATCCTTGTCCCTATTCTCCCCTTGATCCCATTACTTGCTGACCTGGCCACAGACAGGAAGAACATATCTTTCCAATCATCCCTTTGCACTGGCAGGCTCTTACATTCTCCTTTTCCCATAGAATCATAGACAGGTTTGGGTTGGAAGGGACCTTTCAGGGTCATCTAGTGCAACTCCCATACACAGTGAGCAGAGACATCTGCAACTAGAGCAGGTTGCTCAGAGCCCCAGCCAACATCATCTGGAATGGTTCGAGGGATGGGGCAGCAACCACCTCTCTGGGCAACCTAGGCCAGGGTCTCACCACCCTCACTGAAAAACATTTCTTCCCTCTCTCCAGTCTAAATCTCCCTCTTTTAGCCTAAAACCATCACCCCTTGTCCTGTCACAACAGGCCCTTCTCAGAAGTCTGTCCCCATCTTTCTGACAGGTCCCTTGAAGTCCTGAAAAACCACATGAAGGTCTCCCCAGAGCCTTCTCTTCTCCAGGCTGAACAACTCCAACTCTCAGCCTTTTTTTCATAGGAACAGTCTTCTCTGCTTTTGGTAACACAATTCTAATTTGCTCAAGCTTCCCTTCTCTTTCAGAGCAAGGTCTGTTGTTGTTGTTGCTCCTGCTCAAGCCTTGTCCAGCTAATCTGTAATTCCCTTGAACCCTGGCACCCAAACCCAAACAGAGTATTGCAGCTAAAGCTCTTCTGCCAATCAGGGGAGTGACTTTGCTCAGGCCATCCTCTTTATCCTGTCCTAGATGGCATTGCTCTCCTGCAAACACAGCATAGCATTGCTCACTGAGGTTTGGTCTGTCTGTAGTCCTTAGATCCTTTCCAGGAGGACCATGATTTAGCCACTTGTGTCCTGTCACATGTGTTGGAAGGTGATTGTTCCTGCTCAAGCAAAGTTCATTGTATGTCTCTGTTGCACTTTCCCCCTTGTTACTCACTTGCATTGTAACCATGAGCCCTCTCTTTTTCCAACCACTAGTTAAGGCTCATTTTTTTTTAGGATTGCTCGCTCTCCGTGCACCAGTAAGGGCACAGGAACTGGTACAGCTTTCCTTACTGGTACAGCTTTCCTTTGTTCCACATGACAGCGTCTTTTAAAAGTCATAAACAATGGATTTGTTCCATCTGCTGCTGAAGGCTGGGGGGGACTTTATGACTGATTTAATATCAACAATACTGGGCCTACTGTATTGCTATATTTAATCACTTCACCTACATATTCACGTGTACTTCTTGAGTGGGTGGTGGAATCTGATTAAAGCTCAGGGTGTGTCCCAGCCTGCTGATCAGTGTACTAGTATGAAGAAGAATTCTTACTACTGCCAAGTCCTGAGAGCTAATGACTACCATACACCTACTCTCTTAATAGAGCCATGACCCTTGAAGACAACAATTGAGGTCAAGCCATCCCCTGACTGGACCCATTTTCACAAGATATGTTTGAAAGGCTCAGGTGTGACCTCTTCCTTCCATGGACACAGCTTAACTCTGGGTAAAATCTAAAGGAAATATAAAAAGGACCTACATTCTTGTCACCCATCTGGAGGTGAACCATCTGTCACCATTTGCTACTACATGAGCAAGAAGGGCTGCACATTCACAGCAGGCTAAGAGGCAGTGACAACAGCTAGGAAGAGCCTGTGGAAAGCTGGGGAAGCAGCAAGAGAAGTGCAAGGGGAAAAAAGCAGGGGAAAGAAGGAATGGCAGAGGAGGGGTGGAGAAGAGAGGAGGGAAAAGAGTCCAGAAAAAGTTGTACATAGGTGTCAGAATGTTTTTATGCCATTCTGATCTCAACACTTTTTTCTGGGTAAGTCCTTTGGGAAAGAATCCCTGCAGGGAGCTCTCTTGGAGAGCTTTGCTACAGCTATCACAGCTGTCTCCCTGAAGTTATACCTCCCTGCCAATTCCCTATATCCCAGAAACCTAGAAAGGCCAAATGAAGAAGTTAGGACCATGGAAAATGGAGGGCTAAACAGCATTAGCACCCGTAAACTCCAGCACCACGGGCACTGGTTGTACAATGGTTCAATGCTAAGCTCCTGCTTATGAGGTTAAAGAAATAATGATTCATGAGACTGGCTGACACCTGAATGAGTTAATCAGGCCATCCCTCACGTCAATGACATTGACTCACATTTCCAGATGTAGGTGGAACTGGCAATTGTCTTTTCCTCATAATTGTCTTAACTTGCTTTGCTAGTTAGAAATAGTTTTCTAGGTTATATTTCAAATCTGGTTATCATTAGAGGTACATTCTTTCCATAGATGTTTGTATTTATAGTCAATGGGAACATCTAGGACAGAATTTGACCTACAAACTTAAATATGTAACAGCAGCCTAGATAGAAAAATCTGTACTTAAGTCTGAACCAAAACTAAAACAAGATTGCTCAATATATAGATATGTACACAAAACTGAAAATAGGAGTGCACACATTGGGAGGTGCAAAATTTTTGTGGCTTTCCCCCCTCCCGCCCAACAACCCTGAATTATTTCTGATTGTTTGCTTTTAGGTAATCTTCTCATCAAATTTAATATAATGGCATTTTCACAGATAATGGAGGGAAAAAAACTTTAAATATTAGAAAAAAAAAAGTTGGAATATTCTAAAAAATTAGTATATGTCAAGGGAGAAAATGAAGTAGTACTGGTCATACCCAAATGGTTTTTAATCTAGCTGTGGTTATAGCCTTTGTCTCTGCTTTCCTCCCTTCCTGTCCTCTCATCCAAAAGGTGCTTAGACCCATCTCCTCTTCCTGGCTATCTCTCTATTCTTTCCCAAGGCATGGACTTATTCCAGAGTCTTGCAATTAAACAATACTCCGTGATCTTATCGTGATGCAAGATGACCGTAGTTAAGCTGACTGCAATGGAATGTCATGACTTGGACCACAAAGATTTGACCCAATTACTGTGACCTGACACACTTGCAATCTAGTACAGTCTGAAGAGTCAAAGCAATAGCCCCTGAAAGCACCAGAGACTGAACCAAGCAGAACAAAACTGAGTTAAACCCAGGAGAAAAGTACATTAACAAACTATAATAGAATTACAGGTTTTCATTGTTAGTAGATGCTTGTTAGAGGACATAGGGCGAGTTGTTCACGTGCTTTTTAAGAGCAGAAATCTCAACAATCCAGGAAGAAATAGCAGAGCTGACCATATGCTCTTCTGAGCAGATATGCAAATGTCAGAGATAGAATAGAGCCCGTGCTGGCTGATCAGGGTGCAGTGCAGCTCCGGGCAGTGCCTGAACAGATCCACACAGCATCCTGCAGTTTGCCCAGAACAGAGGGGGGTTGTTACACTGCAGCACCTGCAGAAGAAGGTAAGGAACCCTCTCATGTGGTCAGCCTTTGTGCTGAAGGACCACATCTGCAAATCGTACATAGCAAGGGTTTGGTTTATTCTGCTGATTTTAGAACATTCATAATAGAAACTCCTGGGTTTGTGTTTTGTTTGTTGGGGTTTTTTTCCCCACTTGTATAGTATCTATAGAGCAGCTTTTAAAATTTTCTTCCCTACCCCTTAAATACCAAAGCAACATTTCTTTGCTCTGTTAGCATCTTTAGCTGGAACATTGCACTGGCATGGAACATTTGCACCTGTACACTGCTGCTGTACTGAAAGTCATAATATTTATTCCTTGGAAATCAAACAACAACAGGTGGAAGATAAATTAAGAACAAACACCAAAGTGTCAAAATCTCATTTTAAACAAAACAAGCAAGAAACTTGGCTGTGTCAGTAAAAGTTCCTGAAATCTGGATGCAGTTCACTCCCCAGCAGTTCAAGATCTGTGTCTAGTGAGGAATCTCAGCTCCACACAGGACTATGCTATATTCTTGCATAGATACCATTCAGAATACTTCATCATTTCTGGACTTGTTTTTCCATCCTGTCAGTACCACTTCTCTGCTCTTAATACTGGAAAACTCTCTGACTTGGAACATGAACAAGAGCAGCTGTAGAAGTTTGTAACAGATTCCATTTAGTTCTGTATCCCATCACAGACAGCGGCTGGCAGGGATGCTGAAGAAGTGGTAAAAGAACAGGGAGGAGAGATGAAGTAATACTTCCCCAGAATAAGCCCTCAGCTTCTAATGTCTTGATTCAGAGACCAAGAAAAAAAAAAGTAGTGCCCTGTGCAGTGCCAGTTCCCAGCTGCCTTTCTCACTTTCCAGTACTATAAAAGCTTGTCAGGAAAGCTTCATTTCTGCTTCTTACCTATATTTGTCTCACTTTTTTTCACTACCATTGAGAACCAGAATTCCTAAACCGAAAATCAAATAATGTGCTATTTCAGGAAAAAGAATAGTTAACCAAATGCAAGAATATTTCTTATAAATCCCAGCAGCTCAGTGTCTTCTTTCCAAAAGAGAAGTCATGGATAAACCACATGATCAAATTTTGCAAGCTAGGATCTAGAACTAATTAAAGTAGAAAATTAACTTCTTAGGTCCTATCTATAAGGCCAAAATAATGGTCAGATTATTTTAAAATAACTATTTAGATCATTACTTGTATGTAATAATAAGTAAACATGTACCGTCCAGGGCAGTGACAAGTGGTGACTAAAGGTATCCTGGAAATTCAGTCCTGAATACTTTTTTTTTCTGATCAAATCCTCTATTCTGTCAGCAAGGGCCAGGAAGCTGTTTCTGTACTTTAGGATAGTCAAAATGTGTTCTTATGGCTTTGTATGAACATTTATTTTTTTCCCCAGAATATTGTCTTCTGTGTTTTGGGGAGATAAAGCTGCAGAAAAGTGGATGCCAACAAAAAGGTGACTTTTGCTGTGACTACCACTATTGATAATCCAAAATAAGTTATTTTAGGTAAGACTCTTAACCAAACTAGTCTGATATCCTGGTGTTCAGAATAAACACTTGATTCTCTCCAGAAGTGACTATCACGCAGGCAGGAAGAATGAGAACAGCATCTTTAAAGCAGTGATCTTTCAGAAGTTTGAGGGGTGGATACAGAAGTGTGGAATAGCTGTAGGGGAAACAAATCATGAGAGGGTCCATAACCACTTTTCAGAGGTAGATAAGAGGAAAAGACAACTTCAAACAACGTTTTCATAGGAAACACAGAGAGGAAAACAGGCAGGCAGAACTCAGGCTCCCAAGAGACCTCCCAGGCCAACAAATCTGCCGGAGGACCTGCTCCCTCTGCTGGAGCATCACCGCAGACCCACGAGTGACTCGATAGTTGGACTCGCTTTCAATCTACAGCATATCTCTTGGACTAGGAAATAAAGAGTAATTCAGAGTTGACTGCCATTGCTGGATTACTATCACAAGGATTTCTAAAGTACTGAATAAGTTCTTGAGTATTCAGATGAAGACAGAGGAGAGAGAGAGAGCTGCTTCACCGCTTGCTTTAAAAAACAAACAAACAAACAAACCACAACTAGGCAAACAAGGTAAAATACCTATTTTTTAAATCAAAACTATATTAGTCCAGTCAAAATGAAGACATAAAAGCAAGCAGAGCTTTTCAATGCCTCATGTAAGGCCAAAGAACAGCTCTTGCAGTATGACCTTTGCTGTAGGACAGATTACTCACCACCATCCCTGCAGCCACATACGGAGAAAACCACCTGCCTTTTTGAACTGTATGTTCTTGTCAAGTACAACCTGGCCTTAAATACTTTGGCTTATAAAAGAAATAGGCTATTCCTATGGCAAACGGAGAGGAAACCTCTCCTTAACTATCTTTGGACAAATACAATGTCATCAAGTTATTTAGTGTTCATGCTGGATAATCTCATAGCAGCATGATGCACATCAAGAACCCACCGCTCAGCCCCTCACCCACACAGCTCTACTCTTGCTTGCAACACTTTGTGTCCTGCTCCTCTTTCTCTCTTGGAGAATTAAAGTCACCTTTTGGCTATGAGACACTCCATGTGACTTTGGAAAAATTGGAGAATCTAGCACCTTGCAGCTCATCTTTTTGTCTGCTAGAGAGTCACAAGAATCTTACTCCTTCTTGACTTTTTATAACTTACACTACACAGGTCTGGTGTGGAATCTGTCCCCCCTGCATATGACATGCAACACCTCCCATTTTAGCTGAACCTTATGTAATAGTCAAAGAGTAACTCCTTTGAGCAAAAACTCAGCTAGATATAAGCTGATGGATGTTGTAGCCTCTCCAGTTTAAAGATCTTCTTGTTTTCCTGTTTTCTGTCATCTCAGTGAACTGTTCTACTGGGGATCAGCTTACAGTTCAATGGAGGAAATGGAAACCAAACTCTGCAGCAGCAAAAATGAGGAAGCTTTTGAAAGAGAAGCACCATACTGCATGGGAGAAATAGACTTCACAGCTTCTGGGAAGAAACGTGGGAAGGTACCGTCCTGAGAAGTTTGCACCTTTTTAACACTATTGCTGCTCTTCAGCTGTTACTTCTTAACTTGAAATGTAGAGACCAGAATAGTGAGGGTCAAGGTGCCAGAGTGCAAGGCACCACATTGTACCTGAGTAGGGGCCATACTTCCCAGAACATGAATGTGACTTAAAATAAGGCCCATTAATACACAGAAATCAATCGCTTGATTTGCACTGACATACTACAAGTAAAGTGATCAATTAAAAAAAAAAAAACAAAAAGCCACCATAATCACATGCCCAGCTTCCTTAATTTTTGTTTCATTGTAAAGTCTTAAGTATAAAGCCAAAATATATATGGAACAGGAAGAAGTGAAAGATTCATTTAGCACGTCCTTGAAAAACATACATGAAATCAGGAAAATACTTCAGCTACTGCAGAAACAAGAAACACAGGAAATCTGTTGGCTTTTGCAACTGCCATGAACTGAAGGCAGCTGAAGAGGAGGAGCTGCATTCAAGGAGAGGATTGACATGTGGGTCTGCAACACAGAATTAACCCATGGAACTGACCCAGTTAGTGAGATGACAATTATACAGAAGCCTGAAAATTCATCCTAGTGTTTAGTTCTCTGTCAGGTCTTGCTCAAATGCATTTCTCTTAAATAAACAAGTTGATTATAAATTCCCCTCTGCATCCCACATGAACCATAGCTCTGCTGTATCCTACTGTCCTGTTGTTACTCAGTGGTTTTTTTTGTTTTGTTTAAGTTTATTAAGGTCCTGAGTACCATTCATCCTGAAGTTATATTCGAAGTTATGCTCAACAAATGGAAGCTGCCTGCTCCCAATCTGGTTGTCTCTTTAGTAGGGGAAGAAGAAAATTTCCAGATGAAGCCTTGGCTACGGGACACCTTAAAAAAGGGACTTATAAAGGCAGCTCAAAGCACAGGTTAGTGCTTTAGGATATAAAGAAGGAAACTATATTCCTACTGGATTCTCACACCCAGCATCCAGCGATCTTGATGCTCACACAATTCTTTTTGGAAGTTCAAGGCTTTGCTTAATACAACCTACAACCTGTATTTAAATAGCTTTAAAAATTAGTTCCTATACTAAAAACAGCAAAAATAATTTATTGCAAATCAAACTACTGCAGGCAACCATTCCTGAACTGTAAAATTAACTGACATTCCCTTGGAGATGACACTAGATGTTTTTGTTATTTTTTTGTTTGTTTTTTTAATCATTCCAGATGCCTGGATTTTCACCAGTGCTTTACGTGTAGGAATAACGAGACACTTGGTGCAAGCAGTCCGAGACCACGCCCTGGCAAGCACTTCATCCCGAGCCAGAGTGGTGGCCGTGGGAATAACTTCACTCAGAAGAATTCAGCACAGAGAAATTCTAGACAACACAAAGGTACTTTTCACTTTCTCCACTCACGAGACAGGATTGTTCAGACTGTTGGTTTTCCTTTCCAAAATTTGGAAGTATTAGGTGCAGTAACATTGATCTAACTTAAAAAAAAATAAAAATCAAAAGTGAGGATTAAAGGCTGTTTTCGGGGAAAAGGGCGGGCAGGAGGAATTGTTACACCCTGAGGATTCTGTGCCCTGAGCATATACTTGGCAGCAATTCTGCGAGTGTCCAGCAGGTGCCAGCATTCCACATGAGCTCAGCGACCAGGGGAAGGATGAACGTCAGAAAAAAAAAATATGCCGCACAGAATACTTTTAACGCGTTTTCCCTTTGATCACTTACTGACGAAGCACTTACTCCAAGCTATTTCATAAATACTGTAACAAGTATTATTTTCTAGCATGGAACACAAGCCATAAATATTTCAAGACCAAGTTTTCTGAAGTAGTCACTGAATTGGTGTCTAATACACAAGAATTTGCTTGACACATTGGGCCAAAAATGCTGGCCATGCAGGATTTAATCTAGTAATTGGGAGCTCTCGGGACTTCACAATTCATGCCAAAGCAACCAAAGTTCTTGAGGAAAATAAAAAAAAAACCAACAAAATTCAAACAAATTAAAAGCCTCACCCCCCCCCAAAAAAAAACAGTTGCTGAAAATGCCAAGACAAGTTGCTGCTGAATTGACCTGCTAGTGGAGAAAACAGTAAATTACTGCATGACTTTCTTGTCACTGGACGTACAGTCTGTCCTAAGCAGAATACTACAACAAAAAAGCAGGTGCAAAGTGACAAGGAGTGACACCTCCTCTGTGCTATTTTACTTCCATGCAGAAGCTAAAAAAGAAATTACAACCAAAGCCCTTTGAACTTGCACCAGGTTCTTCTCCCTGAGAGAGTAGCAAGTACCAGCCAGAAGCCATGAGGCAGCCAAATAGCATCAGCAATTTCTCGTTATCAGGCTTTCCCTTTTCTGTCCTTTTTGCCAAAGATAGCTACCTGTGTGCTCTACCAGGTGGAACTCCTGAGCTGGAAGATTTTACCCTACCTGTGTGTCTGAACTGGTCCAAAAGGACCTCAGAGGAAAGAATTCAGTGCGTTACGTTTGTGAATTCTGTTCAGGAAAAGTTGTTTTGGCAAATTCAAACTATTTTCCAGGTTAAGGTGCTCCAAAATGCATCTGGTTCTTTCCCAACTAGCAGCTACAAAACAAGTGCACTGGTATTTTTATTGCATTCGATTTTCTCCCCCTTAACTAAAGCCTGAGTTCTTTGTCAAGGAGTATTTTGCACAGAGCACGCCTGGCCCTGTGCCTATGGCACTGCTTCCACACAAAGACAGTCTGGATTTTAGTCAGTAACTTTACCCAAAGGAACTACAGACAGAGATGTTGATCTAAACCCAGTTGTCTCTATACACAAGCAGTCTGTTGTATAAAATAAAAGCTAACAATCCACACTAGCAGGTAGAAAAGCCCTGAGATCAACGGATCTCTCCCACCTCCTCAGCGTTAATGGTTTAAACATCATTGAAAGATCACTTCCCTGTGTTCAGAGACTAAATGGGAAAATCCCCGTGGGCCTTTTTCAATTGGTTGTTGTGCCTCTGGGTCCACATCAAAGGCCAGATCTTTGGGGAATAGGCTTAATGTTACATGGCAGCGGAATACAGGCACTGCCCTCTATCCAAACAAATTCTGAAGGCAAATCAATTGTGTTAAGAAACTTTCTGCAACAAATGAGAGACAGAGATGAGGAGGCAAAATAAATTTGTGGCACTTGTTGTTTGTAAAGGATATGCAAATGTACTGCCTTTTCTTTTTTCCCCTGGAACAGCTTCTGAGATTCTTACTCTTCCCAGAGCTGCAAAGAGGGAAGGATGCCCCAGGAACACACCTGGTTATAGCCTGTTTCATCTTTTCACCTTGATTCCAAGGAGCTTTCTCTTCTCCAATTTGACTGTATGCAGCTTCATTTCAGAAAGCCACTGAGGGGTGTGCTATGTGCTCTGCTCCACTCTTTCACCCGCAGTGTGAAGGAGCTTCTTGTCCTCTGGGTTACAGCTGGGTTTATGCATCAGTAGTGCTGCCTACAAGCTCCTGGTGATCACTGCTGCTCTAACATCAGCCTTAGACTTGGCTGGGGAAAAGAACCCAGATAATCCCTGGGCTGGATCTCCCCCAGTGTTCAACTGGGCACCTGCTCTTCCTGGCTGACACTGCCAAAACTGAGATTAAGAAAGACTCTGTATAAGAACTGGCTCTTAAAAAACAGAACATAAATCTCTCTGCCATACCTTAGTGACAACTAGGCTACTTGCACAGTTATGCTGCTGTGCCTAGAAAGGCTTCCACACCAGCTTGTGCCCACAAATCTAAAGGGAGGGAAATGTAACACACAGGAGCAATAGCCAAGCTGAACGTTGCTCATCAGCTCAAAGCTGCAGGAGCTGGAAGAAGCATAATAGAAGGAAATGCAGAATTTTAAACCACTGCTTTAATCTGACTTACTTGCAACAGGACAGTGATTACAAAGGTGAAAAAGAGTAACAACCAGGCATTTACGGCCCGACTTGCAGCTAGGAATGAAATAGCAAAGTGGACGTGCAACAGTGGGAAAGGAAGATTTATTAAGGAGCTAGAAAAATTGTGTATATGGAAGACCAAACGTAGCACAGTAAGACTATAAACAGGGGTTCTGTTTTACCCAGACAGTGTTTTTGCAAAAATTCATGAATAATTTCAAGATATAATACTAGTCACCCAAAATAAAAGCACTTTCTAAAGTTTGCAAGTCACTCTTTTAGAATGCAATTTTCAAACTACAAATAACCACTAGACCTCATATAACCCTGTCAGTTAAATAAAGCTGCATTTAAATGGATGTGGACACATAACAGGGTAACATCTACCAGCCTAAACACGGACAGAATGCTACCAAAATGAATAGGTTTGCCCCTGCTTATACTGCCTGAGACTTTAACCCTCTGGGACATTATAGCTCTATCCACAATTATTTGGTCTCATGGCCTCTTTCTACTTGTCCAAGCAATGTTTCCTGGACCTCTGAATTAATGTCTGCTTTCCAGAGATGATGACTGATGTCACTATATTTTGCAGAGCCCAGGAGGGAAATTTCAGGGACTTCAGCTTTCAGTCCTGTTAAATCTGGCACATTTCAGAAGGAACACGTTCTCCTTCCCTACCCTTTTCAAAGAGTTTATTCAAGTCTCTCAAAGATGGTGTGCTATGGCACAGACAATGCAAAAATGGGGGTGAAACACATAAAACCATGGACTGTGTTCCTAGAGAACACAGGTAACGTCTCTCCTCTCCTCTCTAGAATGAAAGCCTTGTACACTACCAATCAGACGAGAACATCCAAGGCCCACTGTATTCCCTGGATCACAACCATTCCCATTTTATTTTGGTGGATCATGTAACACTGGATGAGCCAGACAGAACCACCAAGCTACGTCTCAACTTGGAAAAACACATTTCAGAACAGCGCACTGGATACGGGGGTAAGCAGCCTGTGCCTTGCTAAGTGACTGCTACTGGTATGACAGGGATAGGTGTGGGCCCCTGGCCTTTCCAAAGGCAAGTCCAATCCTCAAATTGGGCAGTCACCTGCATAGGTAAGATCAAATAAACATATTTGTTATTATATAAGAGGCAGAACTAGGTTGACTTCTGAAATTGGGAAAGCTGCTCTTTGAATCAAAGTTGCTGACTTTCATTGCATAGCTCAAAGCCAATCTTCAAAGCATGGCTAAAATTGCCTTAAAACACAACAAATGGAAAATAAATACAGCTTTATATACCTTAACCAGTGGGGCTCTAAGACATGGATGTTCATTGTCATACACTCTTATCCACTCTCACATGCAGGGTCTTGAATTGCTCCCACACTAGAAGAAAATTCTCGTTCCAAAACCCTCTGAAATGTTTATAAATCATATTTATTTCAGGATTAAAATCTTATCTTGGGTAAACAACGTAGCATCTAATGGCCATTTAAATCTATGTGACCTTTGTTTATAATGAGAACTAAGTATTGGGCAGGCCTCCTATTATCTGTGGAAAGAATTCAGTTAGTGCATTACCTTCCCCTGGTTTCTGTCACACTCACACAGCTGACACAGAAGGAAGAGCTCAGTTGCATGCACCCCAGGCATCAATGGAAGGCTGGAGCACAGAGCTCAGCATGTGGCCACACAGATGCTCCCAAAGGAGGATGCTCCCAAAGGACTTGGCCAGGAGAGACCACAGGAGACTGTGGCCATAAGCTGAGGCTGCAGTGCTGAGAATTAGGAAGCAGCCTGTTTCTGGTTGCAAACCAAATCTGATTGAGCAAATCCCAGTGGAACAATTTTCTGACAAAAAAGGTGCTGATTCGTTTGACAAATATTTCATGGGAACATCCTGGATTCAGTGATGTCTTCCATAAACAAAACCAGTGTGGCTCATTTAAGCTCATTTATATTCAAGCTGAGCAAAGCTGTGTGTGACTTTACTGAGGTAAACCACTTTAATAGTCAGGCAGAAATTCCCCGTTTTAAAAAATACCTAGAAGTCATTCAGAGGAAATTTTTGATATGCTGAATATTCTTTGCAATTAAGTACTTTCTACCTTCTCAGCATAAAGTCAGAATCACCACCACCACCCCATCCCCACTATTTTTTATGTAATTCTATGGTAAATTAAGAATACTGGAACAAAAAAAAGTGTATCTTGAGGATTCTGTAGTCACAGAGGTCAGTCTTCAAACTAGAACCTCACCTTAGAGTGATAGAGCAATGCTGTCATTCTCCAGAACAAATGAAGTTCATTGGCAATCATGTCCTGGCTATGGCTCAGTTCTGTCTCACATCCTGGTTTGGGAATGTTTTTTATCTGGTTTGAGTATAGCTTTTATCTCTGTATTCATGCCACAACAGACCCAACAAGGTGGTAAGTGGTGGTCTGTACACTACTCTGGAAGACTTACAAAGGGAAACATCAGAAACTTGTTTGAACCCAATGCCTCATCTCCCAACTGAAAGAGCCATTCATCTCATGGTGCTACTGTTTTACCTGAGCTCTTTCAGGCGAATTTATAGTCACCTTTGGATTACAGAGTTCAGCATTTACAGTATATAGCAGCTAGAAATAAATGGGCCACTGTGGGAGGGTGGCTAAGCACATGGATGCCTACATCACTATTTCCCCTGCTGCAATGATATAATAAATATTTGTCATTTCATTTAAATGTATAATAATATGTTGTTAATAATCAGTGCATTAGACTGTGATGAATGAAATTTTAAGCAGAGCAATGGAGGGTATATGGTTCCTATCAACTCCTGACTCATCTCACCCTAGCTGGTCTACACAGATTTCTCATATCCTTAAATCCTCTTTATCAGGCTTTTCTCCTGCACTACACTTTCCTGTACAAGCAGAACAGATGGAACAGTGACAGCTTTTCCTTTGACTGTATTTTAACATAAAGAATGGTAGCTACCTCTCTGAAAACCTAACAATCTTATCTTGCACCCTAAAGCAGCTCTTTCACTCCACTATCTGATCACCTCACAGTGAATAGGTAACTTAGAAAGTCAACGACATACAGAAGTGCCAACATCCATGTTTCGAGGCCAAGTTGTACCAAGCTGATTCCTGTTTGCCAGGGAGGACATGAGAGACCCAAGACAAAGGTGCCTTTGTCCCATATCTCAGACTAGGACTGTCTGCTAGGTCACAGTGGTGCCACTTGCTTCTGCAATTGCCTGACTTCCACAGGCTCATGTTCTGGTAGGTTCCCAAACAGCACATGAAAGGAGAAGTATTTTCAAGGGGTTGGTGAAAACACAATAGTTTTGTGAAAGCTGTTAACTTAAAAATTAAACCATCTCTTTCACAGGAACGGGGAGCATTGAAATCCCTGTGCTTTGCTTACTAGTCAATGGAGGACCAGGCACTCTTCAGGTAAGAAGCTGTTTGCAGCTTTAGAAAAATAAATTAACTGGTGCTAAGTAATTAATGGGAAATGTGGCTTGATAACAAACACATACTGGCAGGTTACATTAAGTCAAAATTCATATCAATACACGATTAAGAACAGAGTTCTGCTACTATGATATTTGCCAGTTTTTGTTCAGGAGAAAAATTTCCTTTTGAATAGGCACCCGCTGATCATTAAAGCTTCCAGTGCCAGCTCACAGTGGGAAGAAATAATCCAAAACCAAAACAAACCCAAGGAAACCAGCTGCAGACCTAGCAAAATAGAAAAGCACCATTACTCAAGATGACACGCACAAAAAGATTAATCCTTCAGCAACAGTGAGACAACTGTCTCCATCACAGAGAGCACAGGAAGCACAAGGCCAGGTTTGCTAGTTCTGGCATTTGAAACTAGAGTGTCCTAGTGCCACCGAGCAGAAGGACATTGTTGGAGAGCTGTCTGCTAACAAACCCTGATCTTCTGCAGTGAGGGATCTTAGATTTTTTTTTCCTCTGTAGTTCTGCAACTTAAACCACCTGTTAACTAACAAGTACTCTTTTATTTATACTTTCCTTCTGCTTTTATAGAATATCAATCTATTAAATACAAACTGGATAATGCACACCAAGGACTACAACAGTTGTTATTCCCAATTTTCAGAAGGTATTGCCAGATTTAGCAGACAGCAGAGCCTGCCGAGAATTACTGTATAGGATTGTTCTGGCTCTTGATTATGCTGAGCCACAAACTGGGGAGGGGAGAGGGAAGTCTGTGACAAAGAAGTTTTATGCATTGTTTGTCCAAAGCAGGTTACTTAGCTGCTCAGAAGAGGTGTCATGAAAAGTATAGTCAGGGGCCTCTACATGGACAAACTGCTACAGAGTTAAGAATTCCTAATAGCTTAGAGGAGTCTGGACTGACTCCATAGTTAACCTGGTTTAGGTGCACATTTATTCCTAGTTTGAAAAAAAATATATACTTCTTTTTAATAACATTTTCTTTCCATATGTTAACTCTACAAATGTACTTCTTAAACTACAGAGAATTTGCAGCGGTTTGGAAAATTCTGCTCCCTGGCTTATCTTAGAAGGATCTGGAGGTACATCTGACATCCTAGCTGCATTCATGAATGACCCACAGCTTATCACGCCAGAAACTGTTGAAAAGCAATTTAAGGAGAAATTCCCTGCAGAAAGCTTCTTGAGGAAAGACATTCTCCACTGGACAGCAACAGTGAGCTCAGATATTTGATAATTACATGCATCACATTCACAATCTCTCTCCTACAATTCTGGTAGTCCATTCAGGACAGGTTTGGCCAGAAGCTGCTCAGAAGTTTTGGGTACTCCAGTACTCTGAGATGAGTGCCATAGAACACCTCTCTAACATTACAATCAAGTGTGCAGCTGACTGTACAAACCACTTTGTCCTAGAAAGTCAGCTGAACACTTAGGGCTTTGTCCTTCCTCAAGTAACAGCCAGCGCCCAGGAACCCTGTGGTCCTTCTGGAGGACATGAAACATTATTTATAGTCCACAGCTGTGAAGCTTGTGCAGCTGTGACAGAAGAGACCTAATTCATGATCTACAGCTGTTAAATGGAAACCTAGTTGTGGATAAGCATGAATAGATAGAAAAGAATGAAGGGTGTTCAGAAATTACTCAATCTATTGTCAGTTATGTGTGTTCTTAAAGAAAGACAAAACAGATCCACAATTTTCCTCACTCTTTGTCTCCAGACACACTTGCTGGACTTAAACTGTCATGTTTAAGAAACAAACAAAAAACAACAAACAAACATTTCTGAGATTGTCTTTCTGTGAAGACGGAAGAACACTGTTTGCCTCTGATATAAACCACTCTCAGGGAAAGCCACTTGACCCTACTCACTGCTTACTCTTTGCAGTCCCTGCCATAATCCTTAGCTTTAAAAATTCCACAGATTAATTCCACAGGGAGAACTTTGCCAGATCACAACACAAGAGGATGGAGGAGCATCTAGAAGCAGCATTTCCAGATGCTCACAAAGTCTCAGTGCAGCTGCACTACAAGAAAGAAAACTCAATAAAGAGAGTAGCAGTAGAAGAATACTTTATAAATATTTAATGACTTTTACTCAAAGAAGATTTAGGCACTATGCCTTTAAATAAACAACTCTGAGAGCAAAACTTAAAATGTCAAAGCAGGAGAAGGTAAAACAGAACTAGCAGTATACTGGCCACAGCTTGATGATGAGTGAAGTAAGAATGTGAGTTAAGGAAAGATCTTTTCTTTAAAGCACTGCTGGTTCTCAGGATCTCAAGCTCTGTTCCTCCTATCCTGCATTTTGCAAAAGGCAGTAACTCCCTTCTTGCCTTAGGACTTATTTATATATGGGAAGCTAATAAAATTTTTTTGTCTTCTTGCCAAGCCTCAGCTTTACAATTACAATGTAAATTTTGGTATGATCTGCATGTGATTCTTAGGCGTTTACAGTAGGATGTGTAAAATTAATATTTTTTTTCAACTCCTAATAGATTCAGACCATTATTTCACACCAGCATCTTCTAACACTGCACAACTTTGAGCAAGACAGTTCAGAAGAACTAGACACAGTAATTTTAAAAGCTTTAGTAAAAGGTAAGAACAACACAGTCTAGTATAAAATACTTGTCTCATTTGACTGCTTCTATGCCATAAATTTATTTAATTCCCATCCAGAGCTGCATCAGATTTAATTTCTGATGTGGAGTTCTTCTAATTGCCTATTAACAGATTAACTGTGGCCATTAGAACAAGAGGAAATGGTCTGAAGTTAAACCAGGGGAGGTTCAGGCTGGATATTAGGAAGAATTTCTTTACTGAAAGGGTTGAGAGGCATTGGAATATCCTGATGAGGTACATGGAAGAGTCACCAACCCTGAAAGGGTTTAAGAGCCAGGTAGATGTTGTGCTTAGGGACATGTTTTAGTGCTTGTGATAGGACTGGGATTAAGGCTGGACTTTAAGGTCTAACCATAACAATTCTGTGATGTTATGATCTTCCCTGTATCTTCTGAAAGAAGACATTACTTGCTCTGCCACCCATTTCAGTTTGTGTTAACTTAATTGTTTCTGTTGGCCTAAATTTAGCATGGGGGGCAGGGGAGGGAAGACATCCTCTTTCTATTGCTGAGGCAAGACAAAAACAACAGCCAGACATTTTCCCCTTTTTCTATAGGCCAGAGTCCCTTTTAGGATCCTACAGACATTTAAACTTAACACTTGAATAGAGAACTCAGCTAGTAATAATTAATATTTTAAATTATTAATATATATTTTTAGGTTAGGGGAAAAAATTTCCTGTGAAAGGTTCCTGGTTAAGTAACCAACAGATCTGTGGCAGCTGAAGGAGAGCTTGTATTGCTAATCAAAACACCAATCCTGTATTGAAATAAAAAATGTGAAGTGTTATGTTTCTTTGCATTTCCTATTTTTGCCAGCCTGTAAAAGTCACAGTCAGGAGGCTCAGGAATATCTGGATGAACTGAAGCTGGCAGTGGCCTGGAATAGAGTGGACATAGCTAAAAGTGAAATATTCAATGGCAACGTGGAGTGGAAGGTACCAGGATTTATTGCCTTAGAGGACAACTGATGTTTAACCCAATGGGTAGAAGACACTAAAATGGGGATATCCTGATAGAAGGCTTCAGTTTCTAATGCTGCCTGCATTCTCTGCTAAGAGGTTGGGCAGTGATAGTATCTGTCCTTAGGCTGTTTGTCTTCCTGGTCCCCTATAAGATGACTAAAGATAGAGGAACAATTCAGTGGTCAAAGTCTCTTTCTTGAGCTCTTTTGAGGCAAGAATCTTTCTCCTCTCTTCTGTACACTTTCAAATGAAACAAAACTGATCTTACAAAGCAAAAGCAGTGTGCAGATATTACTGTTAGAAGATGGTAGGGAGAGGTCACCTCGTATTTCCAATAACCTGTGTGGCAGGCAACTGACATCACCACAACTCCAGGATGCTCTTTGTGTTGGTGTTTTAACATAAACACTTAAACACACATTTTGTCACAGAGACAAAAATATTTGTTCTACCTCTTCTTCAAATTGTACCACTGTTGGCCTGGAGGAAAACATGTGCATGTTCTCATGTTAAATCTTACCTGCCTCCTCATCCATCCATGAATACCCCCAAACATGTCTCTTTTTATCCCTTATCCATCTAGTCCTGTGACCTGGAGGAAGTGATGATGGATGCTCTGGTCAATGACAAACCGGAATTCATAAAATTATTTATTGACAATGGGGCCAACATGTCTGAATTCCTGACATACAGTCGTCTGCAGAGGCTCTACTGTTCCATTTCTCAGAAATGTCTCCTCTATGAACTTCTGCTGAAAAAACATGAAGAAAGCAAACTGACCTCGGCAGGTCAGCAGCTCAAGAAGCAGCAGGAGGTCTGCCCACTCTTCACTCTCAGCGAGGTCTCTAGAGTTCTAAAGGATTTTCTCCATGATGCGTGCAAAGGTTTCTATCAAGACCTCAGACAGGGAGGCAAGAAGAAAACCGTGAGTTACGACTTTGTCACAGTCCTGCTCCTCTCCCATTTAGAATCTGAAAAATGTTAACTATGTCTAGTTTTTTGGGGGTAGGACAGGGAAGCAAAGGGAAGATGAGAGAAACAGCAACTTGAGTTTCTCATTCCTTTCTTCAGCTCATTATTATTACAGCTAAAATGGTCTCTTTCAAAATTAAAAAGGAAAATAATTTCTAAGATAGGTTGTGATTCCTATTCCTCCCTCTCTGCACATGGGGATTTACTGAAGGTTTCACTGTACCTTGAACCAGTGCTAAGCCACAGCCTTGGTTTCGGGATCTGCAGAGGCCCCCGTGCCTCTCACTAGCCCAGCTGCTACAGACCATTTCCTCATTCCAGCACATGGAGAACTGTTTGTTGATCTTAAAAGTCTCGTATGTATACGAACTGATTCTATGATGGGAGAATACAAATAGATTTGTCTCTTGCAAGGTTTTCAGTTGATTAAATAGCTCAGTACAAACTGAACATCAACACTCCTCCAAAATGCCATTAAAAAAAAATTGAACAGAATCCCTTAAAGTCTTTAAAAAATGTCTTCACAATACCTTGTTATAAAAAAAATAAATAAAAAGGAATAGATGCAGAGTTTTAAAATATACTTTAACTCGGAACTTGACCCAAGTTGTGGTGCTTCCTCCGGAGAGTTTCTGATCAAATGCTGAAGGAATAAGCTGTGCTCCACTTAAAGCATTCCCTGTGTGAGGGAAAGGTTTCTCAAATGAAAGGCTAAAAAGAGGGAATTGATGTACTCTATTATTGTCCTGTACAGGACCTTGGTGAGATTTTTCTCCTGAAATAAAATGCCTTTTGTTCCCTTTTCTCTGAACCCATGTCCTGGGTGGCAATTGAGCAGCATCCAATATAACTGAAGGCAAGCTCAGATTAGCTAATCACAGGTTTGTTCTGTATTGTATTACACACCAGCGGTGAAACTCTGGCCTTAATAAAGTCAATGAGAGCTTTGCTGTCCACTTCAATGGAGCCACAGCTCCACCAAGAACATTCTCACACATATTGAGTTCTGTCAGGGACACAAGGGTCCTTTGATTCAGTGCAGAATGAACTAATTACCTCCCAGTCCTATAGAAAAGTGAAAAGATTATGAATTATCTGGCAAGACCAAGAGTGGCTTAGATCATGTCATTTGCATGGAATAAGACTACAAAGCAGGCTTTTAATTTCTTTACACCGTATTTCAGGATAAAAAGAACACAAAGCGATTACCTGGGCCCTTGGATATGAACCAGAAAAGTGAAAATCCTTGGAGGGATTTGTTTGTGTGGGCAGTACTCCAAAACAGGCACAAGATGGCAAACTATTTTTGGGCAATGGTAAGCTGCTTCTTTTTGAGCTGTAGGTGAGACGTTGGCATATATCCAAGAATATGAGATGGTTTCTGCTCAGCCTTCCAGCTGAGATCAGTTTGGTTCTAAAATACAAGACGTGGCATTTAGAGGCCCTTCCCTCTCCACATGGTCCACGCCAGCAGGGGCCGGAAGGCCTGAGAGAGCAGGAGGGCAGAGCTGGTGTAAATCAGCAGAGCCCAAAGTCCTGCTGGCTCGAAGCCGCAGTGCCAGCCCCTCCTCTTCCTCAGCGCTGGCGACTCCCTGCGCAGTCTTGGGTTTGCTACCTTCTACAGTCAAGACTGTTAGGTTTCTATCAGGAGAGGGGAGATGTTGCAATGCAGCATCTTCAGCCCACAGCTGCCCGCCTTGGGAACAACAGCTCCTGAAGGCCGAGCTTCACACTGGCATAACTGGCACCTGTTCTATCACCCTCCACAACAGAGACCCTGTCTTGTGCATCTGGAGCCTCCTCCCCCCCTAGAGCCAGCCACAGCTATTGGGCTCCACGCCCAAGCCCCTGGAGGCTGCTGCTCCTCAGGGGCACGTGCCTGCCCACACACCCACCCTGGCAGCGCTGCTGCCAGAAGCACGTCTCTGCTGTTTGCCACCACGTGCTCTGCCCATGTGCCCCTCCTCACACACTGTCTCAGCACAGCCACATCTGAGGTGCTTTGGTGCTGTGACACTGTTCTGATCCATTACCATCATGCATTTTTCTCCTTTCAGTCTTTGCTATCCTACATTAGGCCCCTCTAAAGGTCAATCAAATCCAGAAGTCCTCAGCTTTACAAGAACTACCAGTATGTTGTTTTCAATTCTCAGAAGAATGAGTGGGACCATCAGATCAAGGAAGGTTCTCCTCCCCCTCTACTCTTCTCTAGTGAGGCCACATCTAGAGTACTATGTCCAGTGCTAGGCTCCCCAGTTCAAGAGACAAGGAACTATTGGAGATAGTCCAGTGGAGGCTACAAAGATGTTGAGGGGACTGGATCATCTTTTTGCCAAGGAAAGTTTGAGAGACCTGGGGCTGTTCAGCTGGGGAAGTCTGAGAGGGGATCTGGTCAATGCTGATCAATATCTAAAGGGCCCCTAGGGCCCAAGAGGATGGGGCCAGACTCTTATCAGTGGTGCCCAGCAACAGGACAAAGGGCAATGGGCACAAACTGGAACCCAGGAGGTTCCATCTGAATACGAGAAAAAACTTTTCTGTGAGGGTGGCAGAGCCTGGCCCAGGCTGCCCAGAGAGGTTGTGGAGTTTCCTTCTCTGGAGAGATTCCAAACCCAACTGGATGTTACGTTCTGGGCCACCTGCTCTGGGTGACCCTGCCGGAGCAGGGAGGGTTGGATCATAGCTTTGAGGGGTTTTATTCATTGTTGTTAGATATGTTCTTTAGTGAGCTCCACCCAGTTCAGAAACACCCTCCAATGTATGGTAACAGCAGCATCCCTTTATTTCTACAGGGTCAGGAGGGTGTAGCTTCAGCTCTGGCAGCCTGTAAGATCCTCAAAGAGATGTCCCACCTGGAGACAGAGACTGAAGTAGCACATATAATGAAAGAGGCCAAGTATGAGCAGCTCGCTGTTGGTAAGTAATGACACCTTTTAAGAGCATCAAAAATTTAAGTAGCTGCCATTAGAAGGCAAGCAAGTGAAAAAAAAAAAAACAAACCTTGTTTAGCTGTAAAAGATAAACTACCATAAATAATTTAACAGCCTTGCAGCATAGGCAGCCCAAAATATTCAAATACCAGGGAAGGAGGACTTGAAAAACAATCACCTGGGGAAAAAAACTAGTGGTCCGAGACAATGTTCTCTGGAATGCATGGAAGAAATTACTCCCCCCTTGGATGCTATTTTGTGTCAGATCTTAGTACAAGGTATGTTACAATGATGGGCAGGATCAGAGAATGTTTTGGGTTGGGAGGAACTTTTCAAGGTCATCCAGTCCAACCCCCTGCAGGGAACAGGGACTGTTTGCCCTGGCAAAACTCACCTTGAATGGTTCCAGGGATGGGGCATCAACCACCTATATGGGCAACCTGGTCCAGGGTTTCACCACCCTCATTGACAAAAAATCCTTCCCTCCAGTCTAAATCTCTCCTAGCTGAAAACCATCACCCCTTGACCTGTTACAACAGGCCCTGTTGACAAAGCCTGTCCCCATCTTTCTGACATGCCCTGAAAGGCCACCAGAAGGTCTCCCCAGAGCCTTCTCCAGGCTGAACACCCTCAACTCCTTTAGCTAAGACAATAATAACCAGAACAGCAAGGCTCCCAGCAGCCTGGTTTTCCTGCAGTATCAAGCTTGCTCTGTAAGGGCCACCAGACCAACGAGTTTTAAGATTTGTGTCTGCTGCTAAAAACGATCTAAGATGACGCCCCCACCCCCCGGGGAGAGGGCTCACGGTGCTGCGCAGCTGCAGGGAGCTTGGGCTGGGTTTGCAGCAGACAAGCTGCCCCTCCCTGCAGCCCTCAGCATCCAGGCATCTGCAGTGCCAAGCCCTCACCTGGGTTAAAAACAGATGTCTGCACAGAAGCCCCTCTGCTGGTCTGACTTCAGCCCAGCGGCTGTGAACAGAGGGCTTCAGAGCAATGCGGAGGCTCGTGCTCTCCTCTTAGAGCATCAAGCAGCTGGAGGCTCCTGCAGACGTTGATACATTATTTATATGCACATCACGTTTCCCCCTCTTCTCACAGGGCCATTATTATTATTTACAAAACATAAAAGTCAGGTTCTCATAGAATTACAGGGCTGCAGTAATTTTGTGATGGAATTACAGGGCCTAATCCAATACACCGCAGCTGGCTCCTTGGCTTTGGCAAGGATTAGATCAGATCCTCAATTTTTAATTTCTGGCCCAGGTAACACTGACAATATTAAGTAGAGCAAACATTCTTTAAGAATGATAAATACCACATCAACTGCAAAGAGAAGTCCCTTAGAGCTTATTTTAAGTGAACTTGATCCCTCCCCCAGCCCTCACAGGTCAATGACAAGGTGTATGCTGACACAGGAAAGGTACCAAGATAATCAAGGGAATCAGCAGAATAAGCCAGACACAGTCAGGTCATGCCTACTGAGCAAACCTTGACCTGAGAACTGTTATCCTAGTTCCTGAGCTCCACTGGAAACAGAACTAGACCATGACAACCTACCAAGTCTGGTATTATATCAAATAGCTACACCATAAAACCAAGGATTTGTCAGCTGCAAACCAAATCTGAGCTGCTCCTTTTGTTTAGTCTGTTCAGGAGAGTGGGGGCAGCATGGCAGATCATCCTTCAAAGGGTGACAGAATCACCCAAGAGATACAATTTTGCTGATATTGCCTAAAGCTTCAGGGGGCAGCTACAGAACGAGGGACCATGACAAACACTGACATGTTTCCAGGAAGTTTCTTATGCTGTCTGTAGAACTGAGAAAGAAAAATTGGATCTGAGGAGTCAGATCAAACAGTAGGAAAAAACCCCAACCAAACCAAACCTGTTAGAGGCCTCAGGCTGAGAAGGGAGCACAAAGAAGTGCAAGGGAGCTACTGAGACATTTACCTTGTCCCTTTCTATAAATTGTGGGAATTTTTAATTGACAGTGATTTTTTTTCCCCACCAAAACACAGACATGCACAAAGCCACAGAGATGTCCAGTGTCATTCCTCTCTTTACAACTGCTTCAGGCTTGCAGAAGACTCTGGTGCAGCCAGGAGCATCTGGCAGCACCCGGGTTTTGCTGCCACTGTGCTCTGCCCTACACACATCACTCTCTTGGCTTAAAATTGTTTTGTCTACATTTCCTTCATCTGTCAGAACTGTTCAGTGAATGCTACCACAACAGCGAGGAGAGAGCATTTGCTCTGTTGGTGAGGAAAAACCAGTACTGGAGCAAAACCACCTGCCTTCAGCTAGCTACAGAAGCAGATGCAAAGTCTTTCTTTGCACATGATGGTGTCCAGGTAAGTTTCACAGACTCTTCTCTCGCTGCCTCTACCCGCAGGGCCTCTGAGCATGATGTTGGACACAGAAGAGGATAGCCCAGCAACTGAACAACCCCATGAAATGTATTCCTCTAACTGACTTTGTTCAGAGAGGGGACTCTCTCGTCCTCTCCCCATCACCATACAAAGAGGATATTACATTGCACCCTTGACAAACTGACAGTTCTTCCTTTCATCCAGTTGGCCCCCAGACCAGTGTGCTGAGGAACAGGCTTAGTCTTTATTCCATCCTGTGCATTTTCATCCTTCCTTGCTCACAGAGTAGCATTGGAAAGCACTTTAAATCTGCCCAAGGCATAATGAAGCAGCTCCAAGGGGTGAGGTAACTCCTTGTTCGGATGCAAGGAAGTGCTTAAAGTTAAATCTAATTACTATTCATCTTTGCCCTCACAACCTGAGTTGTCTGCACACAGACAAGGCTAAATTAAGAGTGATGGTGCTTTTAGCTCCCAGTGCCCGACTTCCACTTTCTTAGTACTACGGATGTTGCTTAATTCCACTTAACTTGCTATTCTTTCCATGGTCCTCTTCATTACTCTTTAAATATCCAACATCTGCAGAGGGACATTTGCTCTGAAACTCTGCCTGCTCTTTACACTTCTAGAGCATTCACTGTCTTAGGTGCACTTCATCTTGCATGTATGTTTTGTGCTGTTAAAATCATCTCTTGTTTTCTTGACTTCCAGGCATTTCTCACAAAAATATGGTGGGGAGACATGTCTACAAACACACAGATCCTGAAGTTAATCTGTGGATTCTGGTGTCCTTTCCTAATCTACACAAATCTAATAGCATTCAGGTACAAATATAACTGTTTGGGTAGAAGAGATAAGCAAGGGATGAAAAATAAGCCATAAATAATATCTAGACTTAAAATTTCTCATTTAAGTGATAAAACCAGTAATATCACTTCAGAGTATCACCAGAAGGACTGCACCACTATTAATCAAATCAGTTTACTATGGGACTGAGTGATTTGTGTGTCCTGTGCTAGTGCCTGTTCTAATACTTAAAAGATCAATGCTACAGTTTCACACAGATCCCGTGTATTTTGCACAGCCTACAGAAAACCCTGTGGAATTCTGTCAGCTCCACATGTAGCAACATCTAATGCTAAATTTAGAGGCTCCTGGCTCAAACCTCAGCATCTTCCCTAAAAAAAAAAACCAGCCATCATAAAGCAGTATTATGGTTATTAAGGCTTGCAGCTGGTAAATCAAGCTTAAAAACACAGGATTGACATGAAACAATTAAGATTTTCAAATTCAATGTTTCATGACATCTCTTTGTTAGTCCTGTGCAAGCATAACTCTGCAGTTTGTAGTTTTCTACTTTTTGCTGCAGTGAAGGTGGATAGAATCCTGGGTTTTCTTAAAACAAAACGAAAAGAATGGTGGGGAAAAAAAAAACAAAAACAAAAACACAAAACCCAGCCAAGATGCTCAGGCAGCCCCAATAATCGAGGAACTGAACCTCCTAATATTGTGAGAATCCTACACAAACAGACAGAACTGGCATTATGGAAAGTCATGTTATTAATAAATACATGTTTCTTAACTGTTAAACTACTTGAAAAAGCAAGAGGATGTTTGGTTCTGCTGACTTAAGGCTTTCCTTCTGCCAGTGCCACTAAAGATGATCTCATCAGAACAGCTGCTGGATTCACAAAGTCAAGTAAAGTAATGTGAAGCTTTGGCAAAGTGTTCATAAAAAGGTTTCAACTCTTGATTCATAAAATGAGCCTTTCCAAATTTGTTCCATTGAAGACATTTTTTGCAACCTCTCCCTGGAAACACAAGAGCTGACACCATGTTCTCTATTGCATCTGGCATTTCCACTCTGAATTGCTACTAGGAATGATCAGGAGCAGAGCACTGGGATATGGCCACCTAGGACTGACCCAGGGCTTTATTTTTGCCTGACTCCCAAGTAATTTGAGGAAGTTGAGCATCCTGCTCCACTTTTGTGAGGCATGTAATTATCACTTCTTGGAATCTCGTGGCTGATGTCAGCCTTCTCTTTACAAACAGAATTTGCAGGGGAAGGATGGTGCATTAGAGAGCTTCTCAGTGGAGCAAGTCCAAGGGAGGAACATTCTCTATGAGTGCCAATTTAGTAGTGAAAAATTGCTAAGCATTATCTTTCAGCTAATGAGTTTATTTCCTTACAGTGAGGAAAAACAATCAAAGAATGAGCCAGAGACATTTAGAGAGCTGGAGAGTTTAGATACAGAGAGGACTCTCTTTTTTTCCAAGGAAGAGGACAGGTAAGTTTAAAACCATCAATTAATGTAACTTCTGTGACAACACTGAAAGAACAGGGTGCTTCTCGTGGATTATTGTCCAGCTAATGCTCTGAGGAGCAGCTGAAGGACCAATTAAGTCATTACTGGCCAGAAAGTGTCCTGCCCTTCAATTCCTACTGTTGTTGCTCTCTAAAAGGAATATAGCAAATAAAAAGGGATATGTCACTGTTTCAAGGAGACACAACTTGTTCTGAGCAGGTAATTCCTACAGAACAAGGAACCTGAAGAACCAGGGAATCAGAAAGCATTTCCTGAGATTCCTTTCCCCTCGTGATGGCTGCTACACATTGGATTTACGAGCTAAGCCCCTACCAGATTACTGAGCTGAGCAGGAAGAAGGTTCTCAGCAAAACCTTAACATTATTTCTAGGAAAGTATATAGTGATGGACTCAAAGGCAGCAACAGAAGTACTTTAAGAGATCTGTACCTGAGAATTTTATAGTCAGCTTCCCACCATATTAATGCTCTTTATTTATAGTTTAAAAGCTGGACCCAGAGAAACCTGAGGTAAACTAACAAACTTATGAGTTAGAGGGAGCATAACACAAATGGATAACTGAGCACAAAGATTTTGTCAGTTCCTGGTGGTCACTCATAGATCTGCAATTCTGAACTTCCAAATCCCACCCTAAACCTCTGCCACACACTCATCACCAAACCCTGGGAGGTCACAAAGGCTTCAGTCAGGATAGGTAGAGTTCATTAGCACAAAGCCCTCTTAAAGGCTTCCTAGGGCTAAATAGCCACTTGCAGTAAGTGTGTACTTTTCAACACTTCGAAGAGAACTTCAGGAATACATGAAGAGTAGTAAGGAAGCATCACCCACAGCATGAAGTGCCAAGTCATAGTTATTAGATTCTATTTTTACCCCTGGCATTTAGCTACTAGTATACTGGAGAAAATAATTGTTCTTTTTCTCTCCATAACCCATAAAATAGGTGCAAAAGCATCTGTCTCTTGGGAACAGTTTGCAAGCAATGTCATAAAGTGCTCCCATATCCCATGTGAAGCATGGTTTGGTTGTAACATTGTGCATTCCAATTCCTATTATTATAGCAGCTTATTTTAACAAGAGGCTCTCTCCCACCCAGATCTATTTCACCATCTTACAGTAAAGCAGCAGTTATCTCTTTAGGATATTAGCCTGTTACCATGGGAATGTATCTTATGATGTAATAAATTGAGAGGTACTGCAGAATCAGACACATAGAAAAGCCTGTCTGTGAGAAGAAACTTCTCCTTGTAACAAATGTATTTAATAATTAGCAAGAATGTCAGGGGAAATTAGACACCAGTGAGAAGTCATCTTTTATTTTCCGTGAGGTGAAACGGAAAACATAACTTAGTGTTGAAGATCACACCTCTGAGTCCAAGTCACAAAAAAAAAAAGCTCCAACATCCCCAGCTTTACACAGGAGAGCAATTTCTGTGAAGCAAGGCCTTACACTGAGATCAGCTTGCTGTCAGATACAAGGGAACTCACATCTTCTGCACAGGGTAATTTCCAGTGCCAATAGATAGCACTTCATTTTCCAAAACACAGCAAAACCAGCCCTAGAGGTACAGGTCAAATTTCCCTTCAGTTCCCAAAATAATGATGTAATTCCACAGTAGTCAAAGATTACCTTCATACATAATTCATAAGGTTGTTTTGAGTAGTTTGTTGGGGTTTTTTTGCTAAAATGCTCCTATATTACTTTTTTTCTGCAATTTAATTTGATGACAAGATGCCAGTGCTCACAGCTGTGTAAAGGACTCAGTATTCCTGTGGTAGCTCTCTCGAGCCTCCTCAAGAAATACACACTTACTATGAGCCAGCACTTCTGAGACCAGGTCTAAAGGTGGAATTGCTTCAAGTCCAACAAAGACTTCTGCACGCAAATACCAGAAAAATTTCTAAGGACAAATTAATTAAGAACTGACTTGCAAAATACATTAGCCATTTACTTTCCTGTCCTGTTCTTTAGGGCAATGAAGAGTGATTAGCCCTCTTCCTCCTGTCCTCGGGTATTTGTGCAGTGCTTGTACCACATGCTGGAGGAACAGGATGAATTTACAAAACAAATGAAAGCAACAAAACTGAAATAACAAGAACGTGCATCTGATGTGACTTGGCTTTTCAAAACCTTCTTTCTGACTTGAAATATTTCTGCTACAGTAATGTGACTGCTCTGACTTCTACAGCCTCCCCCCTCACCACCCCCACCATCCACCTGTCTTACAGTGTTACTGTACAGCTTTACAGAGAATATTACCGAGCCTATTCCCATGAACTAACTCTAGGAAATCATCACCAAGCCTATATTCTTTTTGTTTTGCAGAGGAAATGGTAAATTGGAAAAGCAGAACTCCTCTGAAAGCACAGCGTGGGCAACATTCATGTTTACTCGGTGGAGAAAATTCTGGAGTGCCCCTGTAACTGTATTTATGGGCAATGTTATAATGTACTTTGCTTTTCTGTTTCTCTTTACTTATGTCCTTTTACTGGACTTTAAACCACCTCCACCCGAGGGTCCATCTGCTAAAGAAATTATATTGTACTTCTGGGTTTTTACTCTGGTCTTGGAAGAAATCCGACAGGTCAGTAAGCTACATTACACAACAAAACCAGAAGCAGCATTTTGAGTAGATTTACAACCTAACGGTAAAAGCTTGAAGATTTGAAACATCATGTGAAAGTCTGCATAGAAAAGCAACCCAACTTACCTTATACAAAACACTCCACCTCTCTCCCAGAACAGCCTCTTCCTCCACCTTATAAACCTGTAGCTCCACCTTGTTTCTCCATCCTGCTCCAGCTGTGGCCAAGTCAAAGGGGCTGCTAAGATCCAGGTGCCCCTCACTTTGCACAGCATCTCTGATTTCACTCCCTAGAACTAGGCCCTCCTACCACAAAGAATGGAAGTTATATTCTCCACCTGGAAACACAGCAGACAACTCTACATCTTTTTAAGAAATTCTTCATTGCTAGGAAGTGTTTAAAACACCCAAGTAAATTAATGCAGGTTATTTGTGTTTTACCACCTCAGCTCAAAACATTAGCAGATCTCTTTTCAGTTTGCCTTCCTAAAACAAATAAGTAAACAAAAATACTTTCTCCATTATTCTCCCAGTTACTGGTTTTGGAACATCCTCAGCTCAACAACGGAGATAATGTGTGAACAATGGTGTCAGTGTGTCACCAACTGCGGGTGCACAAAGCTCTCCTCTTTAGGCACAAAAAAAGCAGTTATAAATATTTACTTGGGAAAAACAAATAGGTGCTCATTATTTAAGCAACAGAGACAGTGAAGCGGATCTCACTTTGTTACGGTTCATTTGAAATTACACAGCCAGGCCATGACCAGAGTAGGACATGGAAAATATTTGTACCAAAGAATGCTCCATTATAAACGTGTAAAAGATGAAGAGTGACAGGCTAAAACCCAATTAAGAAACCAACTCTTGCCTAGACAACCAAAAGTACTCTCACTGACAACTTTGGAACACAAATGCCCCAACTGTTCTTGCAGTTTAGATACCAACATCTAGAAACTGAATTTTGACTGGAAGTTCTTGATTAACAGCACAAAAGCCAACAAAAACTTACATTAGGTCTCAAAAATTCTTAAGACTGATATCAGAAGAAGAAAAAGATTGAATGTTTTTCTTTTTCATCCAAATTTTGTGTTTTAAGACAGTAAACTGAGCTTTTTGTCAGGCTTTTTTCCTGTTACACTAGGAATTTAGTTTTGCTCTTTTCAATTAACAAGAAAAAGGAAACAGGAATTATGTTAAAACACCCAGTGAAATAGTGAAATTAGTAACCAATCTATAGTGACTATTATTTCTCTTTTTCAGAGTTTCTATACAGATGAAGACACAAATTTAATGAAAAAGTTTAAAATGTATGTGGAGGATAACTGGAATAAATGTGACATGGTGACCATCTTCCTCTTCATAATTGGGGTAACCTGCAGGTATACATCTGTTCCATGGGAGCAGCAGTAGCAAGGTCACACACACACGAGGACAGGCTCTGACCTTTACTTCTATAAGCTTTGAGACATGTTTCTGCAATAAAGGCCTCTCAAATTATGTGGAATCACAGAAGTTTCTCCCAAGACCACAGAAAGCCATATTGGTCTATTCAAACACACATACAGAAAAGTTCTGCTCTTTTTCTGTTGTTTTTGATAATAACTTTTACTCAATGTAAAGTGCCTCTTCCTAACCAGGCTGTGCCCAGAAACTGAGTGCAGTATTTGAGAAGATGCTTCTGAGCAGTACTTGCTGGGAGCTGATATTCCATTCTGTGTGTTCTACAGGATGCTGAACTCCACTTTCCAAGCTGGTCGCACAATACTTGCCATTGATTTTATGGTGTTCACACTGAGACTGATACATATTTTTGCAATTCACAAACAACTTGGACCAAAGATCATAATTGTGGAAAGGATGGTAAGTGTGCAGCCTCTCTCGTGCTTGTACTTCCTAAAAAATGGAGTATGAAATCTTCTCTTCAGTAAGGAAAACAGTTTATAATCTATCTTTATTTGTGTATTTTTAAGGCTTGTCATTTTGCATATATCCCTTTATTTCTCATGAGTATTAGATGCAATAAGATTGAAAGAAATCCTTCCAAAGAGCTCTATAATGTAATAAATTGGTCCTAATTTACTAATCCTTGTACCTTAATTAATGATTTATCCTCAGAACTGGCAAAGGAAGACCATAGTGTCTTTGACTTAGTGCTGTATTTCCCACTTCCTAAGCTGTGTGCACTCAGAGCAAAGACATCAGACAGATGCCAGGCTATTTACAGAGGGCAGGGCATTTACTGAATATCTCTGCTCTGCTCAAGGGAATAGTTTATGTTATTTGCAAAAAGTGTGGAAAACAAAACAAAACAACCCTGTGAAAAAGGATAGTTACCATTTTCCCAGAGGAGTTATTCTTACTTGTACTTTGTAGCTCCAAGTCACAATGAAAACATATTAGTACTTTGTCAGCATATGTTAGAAGATTGTTGATAAAATATTTTTATTTATTACCACCCTCCTGCAGGAAATGAGACATTAGGACTGTTACTGTGCTTGGGTATGTGCTGGTATGTTGAAGTAGCTTTTTATTTAGGCATGTTAATCCTCTATGACAATTAGTTCATGGTAACTGATTAATAGGAGTTCATCTAATTTCAAGTGCTATTACAGAATCTCCAAATATTTGACTTGTGACTCACAGCAGAGCTCAGTAAAAGCCCTACAGTCTAAACAAGCCTATACATTGAATAAACACAACTACCAAGCTATTTGGATTTGTCTACAAATGCAATAACTGGAACTCTAACATGACATTTGCCTGGAGTAGCAAAAGGGTAAATGGCAAATAAATATTTGTTCTTGAACATTATCCAGCTTACAGCTTTTGCAGGCTTTATTGTAAAAGAACAAGGCAGGTCTACTGCTCTAACCCTCTCTTGCTGCATACCAAGCTAAACCAGGGCCTTGAACAGAGATAGGACTTACAATGCCAACATAATAGACACATAAGGTGACAAACAGATGAAGATGCAACTGATAACATAAACAGCAGCCTAGATAAAACCCTGTACTGGAACCTTTCATCTTGCCCCCATCCAAGCCAACACACACCTAACTGGTAGCTCAGCACTGAACCTTACATCAAATGAAAGAACAGTGAAAGTTACTGAAAGTAAATGACACCTTCTTTAAAGGTTCATCAAGCAGCTTCAGGCCAGATCATTTTCCCTACCTAAGGAGAGAAGCAATCCAAGATTGTCTCTTACTGTATTTCTTTTTGACCTTGCTAGAGAGTTGCTGAAACACACCTAGAAGGTGCTATAATGGCAGTTAACAGAGAGACTGCAATTTGGAGGATAAAGTGCTCTCTCTTAATTGAGACACCATTACAGTCCTGCAGCATTGCTAAATTTTAGATCATCCAGAAAACAACAGTGTGGTGGAAGTCAGAGAGATATCAACTGTGTCTTGCCCAGCTCTGATACCATGTTTCTTAATAGAACTTTAAGTAACATCCCAGAGCTCTGAAATGCCTTTGCTTTTGAATAAATGCATTATCCAATAATCTAATTGACATGAATGTACAGTCCCTAATGAACTCTGTCAGATTAGATGGGAAGAGGATGAAGTGTTCCTTTTCCACCAGGGAAAAATTATTGCACTCAAAATATGTATTAGATTTTTTTTTTATAAGTGTTTTAGGATTCAATTACTTCTGCTTCTGTGGAGAAACACAATGTTTAAAAGCAGGGAGTCCTGAAAACAATCCCTCAGCTGCATTACTTAGCTTGAAAACCCAAAGCAGAAGCTACCTGCTCCGTGCAGCCCTTGATGCCAGCTCTGTCAGTGGCTGGTATCCAGCAGTCAGCAGCATTACCAGGATCTGCTGCTGCAGCATGGCCTTTGTCATTCACAGGACAGCAGATCTCACAGAAAATCTGCATATAAAGGGTACAGTGAGATTAAATGGGCTTCATTTTTAAATGTTGGATGATTGGAAACGGAAGGTTTGAATTTAGAACATGCCTTTATCTAGATGAGCTATCAAAGAAAAATGCTGATTACAGGCCAAGAACAATATGGTAACAGCAAGATCAAGAGAGGAATTTGGTGTGTGGCACTGAGTCCTGTTCCACCTCCTTTAACCTAAACAAGCTAGTGAAGAAGCAGAATTATTCAAGGTGTTTTCATGTAGAAAGACTGCTGTTCTTTATGCTATTAGTCACATCCCTTTCTCCCCTTCCTTTGTCTTTTTTAGATGAAAGATGTTTTCTTCTTCCTATTTTTCTTGAGTGTGTGGCTCATTGCCTATGGGGTGACAACTCAAGCTCTGCTTCATCCCAACGACAGCCAAGTGGAGTGGATATTCAGAAGGGTGCTTTATCGTCCCTACCTTCAGATATTTGGCCAGATTCCACTGGACGAAATAGACAGTGAGAAAATTTCTTTTCCCACTAACTTAACCAGTTTTGAATGAGCAATTTTGATTAGAGCATGGAATTCCTTCCACTATTGGTTTTGGTTTTTTTTTTCATTTTCTTTTTTTAAAATCTTTGTTTTGCAGGGCGAATCAAAGATAATGTGTATTGTGAGATTACATTAGAGCATAAGAGTTGGCACTATTTAGACAAGCTGTGTGAAACAGTCACCCAAGGATGTGCAGTGTTGAAAGCTGCCATATCTCCTTCCAGCCATTTCCATCCCATTTAACCTAGACCCAAATAACCCAGTGTGAAATGAACAACAGCATCTCCATTGCTCCTGGCAGGAGCTTAACATGGCAGTGTCAGGGCAGCACAGCTCTGCCCAAAAGCAAACACTTATGGTTTAGAATAAATATCCCTCTAGAGCATATATTGACTCTGGAGGTAAAGCTGCCCAAATCAAATAAAGCTAGTGATTGCCTATGTGCAACATCTCAAACAAGACAACATGAAAACAATCACAAGACAGAAATACCAGAACACAAAAGTTCAAAGGCAACATTTCTGATCCGTAAGCAGGAAAAACACAGAACAGGTCATGTCCCAGAGAAGCCTGAAGTAATTCCACAGCATTAAGCCAGAATAACAGCCCTAAATGTCAGGGGCAATACTGAAGCAAGATTCAAGCTTGAGGTGATATAGATGAAACCAAAAAAATCCCGTAGAAGCAAACCACGGAGCATTCTTTCATGTTCACTCTGCTTAATAAGCACAAGCATTTGTCATCAAAAAGCCAAAGAGGCTGAATGAGACAAGAGCAAGGGAGTGATTAATCTCACTTAACTTTAACTGCCTAACGTGTAAGCATGCAGAGCACAACCAGTCACTCGTATTTCTATTAAAGTAATGGGAGGGAAACAAATATTTCTGGAATAGGATTCATCTCATTTGGAAATAGGTCCAATGTAGTATTCCCTGGAAAAGTGGGTTTCTCTCCATTGAGACCCCAGAAGGGTAAATCACTGGTTAAAAAAAAGACAGAAGAAAAAAAAAAAAATTATTAGACAGGTAACTTCCAGAGGAGAGTAATTTGTCCTGGGGCCTCTGGGGTTTATTCTGTTTAACATCTTCATGAAACATATGGAAAAAAGCAATGGGTGACGACAAAATCTGCTGACAAAACGATGTTACTGAGTAGTAAAGACTAAAGCTGACACCTAAGAGTTGCAGAAGACCCTCACAAGTGCTAAATCATGAAAAGAATTTCAAAATAGATGAATACAAGGAAATGCTCTTGGCAAAGGCAGTCCCAGCTGTGGTGAGCTTTGGTAGAACTATGTGCTATAAGGAATACGGCAGTGTGGAAAATCATTATTAGAGAAAAAAATGGAGAACAAAAAAGTAAATATCACCACACTACTCTACATGTGTGGATTTAGTTAACATCTGGAGGCAGGATACAGGGCTAGACCACTAGGCTGATTCAGTAAACTATTGCTATTAACCCTGACTGCAAGCTCAGTAGTACAAAGCAGTTCAAATTTAGAATGAGAACCCCATTCTCAGCTTTCACTGAGGTTTTTTCCCTCTAACGCATGTACCAACATAAGGACTGTGAAAACACAGTCTTCACAGTGGAAGGAACACAACTGCTAAATAATCAAAGGTGGTTTGAGTGTAAAATGGATACAGCCTTTTCAACACAATCTGCCTTTGCTGGATACCACTGAGCAGCCAGTTCCAGCCTTGTCAGTACAACCATCCTGCTAGTAATCAACAAGGGCAGTTCAAAAATACTACCACAATTTTGGGCCCAAGCTTTTAATGATTGCAACATATTCAGAACAAAATTAAGCTGCTGCTTATATGACTCCAAGATTAAATCTCATTTAAGCCGTCAGTATCAGGATTTGTCAAAGCTATCCTTTCATTCCTCTGCCTCCCTCTGCAGCATCCAGAGCCTATCCCAGGAACTGTACATTTAACCCACTGCAGATTCTGCAGGAGAACTTGCCCTCGTGTCCCAACAGCTATGCCAACTGGCTCGTCATACTTCTGCTGGTCATCTTCCTGCTAGTTACCAACGTTCTCCTCATGAATCTCCTGATTGCCATGTTCAGGTAGGACCGACTGCAGCCAGTGGGGGGGGCAGAGGCTGCTCAGCTTTAACCAGCCCCCCCCTTTGCTGCATTGCTGCTGGCCATTCATTGCCAAGTACACCAGCAATTCTCCTAATAAACATTGCTCGGGACCGATCGACGGCTCCGTGATCATGCGGTTCTTAAGTTCTACTCATCCTCACTCTGGCCACATTGAAGATTGAAGAAAAGAAGCCTCTTTTAGTACTAAAAAATCAATGGAACATGCACAGAAGGGCCTGGCTCCCTGGCTGAGCCGCAGCACAACCCTGCAGGTGCAAAGCGGCCATGAATTTGGCAGTCCAACAGCAGATAATCTGCACAGAGGGGAAACACTTGATGTCAGCACAGCTAGCAATGGTTCATTTGGTGGAAGAACTGACCTGGCACATATGTTGATCTTGCCTGAGTGAAGTGGAATTACCTTCCTTCTAAAAACAACTCTAATGGCTTTTTTAACATGCGAAGACTGCAACTGCAGTTATTTTGATATCTGAGAATTTGCACAAACCTTAGATTAAATCAACAATACTTGCTGAGCTTGCTGGAGCTTTTTTTTATATAGAACACGCTTTATCTCATTGCAATAAAAACATTATATATTTTTCTCTCCCCACAACTATAGTTACACTTTTCAAGTTGTCCAGGGCAACGCAGACATCTTCTGGAAGATTCAGCGCTACAACCTCATTGTTGAGTATCATGGGAGGCCAGCCCTGGCACCACCATTTATCATCATCAACCACGTCACACTGCTGCTCAGGAGAATCTTCAACAACATGGGGCACAAAAAAGAAGACCTGGGTGAGTCGTTCGCACACATCCAGCAACTGCAGACCCCGATACTCTCCCAGGACATGCTGCAGAGGCAGAACACGGGAGCAATTAAGATTTCTTTAAGCCAAGAGTCACAATTTATTTTTAATAAAGAGTGCCAGGAGAGTATAAATGAAAAAATGAGGCTTGTAATGTACCCTCTACTATAAACAGCTTTCCACAATGCAGTTCTTCATGGACCACAGTTATTATAGCAAAGGTGTCAATATATAACTGGTTAAAGGGATTTGATTTCTGAAGAGAAATGGTTTAATGAATAAGGATTTCATTTGCTCCTGATTTTTTGTAATTATTAAGTACAGACAACCTTAAAAATATACATCAGGTCTAAAAGTCTACCAGGAGCAGTAGAATTTCCAGAGAGAGAGACCAAGAGAGAGATCATGCTTGGAGAAGTGCTGGTCCCTGTAAAATTAAAGTTAAAAAGGCAGATGATATTCAGCTAATTACAGAAGGCATTTAAGGGCTTTCTATTGGCCCATCTAGTTCAACAGCACCTGATAAGTCTGTTTGCTCCTCACATGCAGGCTGGTAATGGGTTTTGGAGCAGACCTGTTGTCAGACTGGTCCACGTCAGAGCCCTTGGACCAAGCTCCCTTTCAGACACTTGTGGCTATCAAAGCACACTGCTAAAGATTTAAAATAAGAAATCAATTATTTTTAGCTTCAGTAACATTTGGAGCATGCAGTGAAATGAGTTTTGTTGTTGTCTGGGACATTAGACAACAACAACAACAACAACAACAGGCTTTGTACTTCACGGTGGAGGGATTTACTCAGTTTGTCCTTCCTAGTTATAATAGTTCTAATAAAGAAGCTTAGAAGATAAAGTGCATCTGGACATAAAGCTCTGCTCATTAAACGCATTGAGGCTAAAACCCAACAGAAGTCTAGTAAGTTGTAAATGAGTTTAAGTTGGTACATGCTGTTCCTTAGAAAACTGCAAGAAGATCTATTGTCCTCCATCACAAGAGGGAAAAAAAAAAAAAAAAAAAGAAAATTTAGAAGGATTTTCTAAAATGACCCTTCTGCAATGGCAAGACTTATTTTTTCTTTATCACAGCAGCAGCCTTCCAGTACTGGTATAAGAAAAGGAAGTAAAACATAATTCTTAATTATTTTATTTTCTACAGAAAGAGATCTTCCAGTTTGCTTTGATCAAAAAATAATAACATGGGAGCTGGTGCAAAAAGAAAACTATCTTGTAAACCTTGAACAAGAGAGGAAAGCAAGCAATGAAGAACGGCTGAGGGCCACGTCAAACAAGTAAGTTATTCTGACCCACAGTGAGTGTACCTTGCACATCAGCAGTGTTGTATGAGACAGACCAACTAAAATGCAGTTAGGAAATGCAGAGTCCATGAAAAAAATGAGAAGTCAGCTTCACTACAATGTTAGAAGCATTTTAGGCACTCCTGAAGTAAATACAATTAGGTCTGTAAACTCCAGCCCAACCTGCAGCCAAGATCAATAAATCAATCACATTCATGAAGGAATGGTGGAAGAATAGTTCCTATGCTACACTGCAGTACATGTATAGATTCATAGGCTTTCCAGTTAGTCTTCTGAATGGAACTTTAGGATATCTTGCATCACCTCCAGGCCACAGATAGGACAATTCCAGGGAAATGTTTTTGCAATGTCTTTTTTCTTTCCATGCTCACTTTCAAAACAAACCTCCATCTACCTAACTCATGGAAGAGCTGGAGACCAGAACAGTGGAGCATGTTTTTGGAAAGCACTCTTTATAATCTAGATAGACTCTTCATAATTTAGAATTATGTTGGTTTGCACTTTATTCTTATAAGCAGATCCCTGACAAGCTCTAGGCGTGAGAACTTGATTTCTGAGAGAAAAGGTTCATCTGTACATCACTAAAACAGTGGCTTTTTATCTCTGCTCTCAGGAGTAGCAGTGTCTATTTGAAATCTTATGTAACCCTCTGAAAGTGCTTCTTTGACCTTTGCATTGAACCAATCCTGCAATGCAACAGACCCACCCAGCAGCAGCCTTTTAGAGGGACCCGAGTGGAACATAACCTGCTAAGAGGGAAACTTTGAATAGTTAGGCCAAAGCAGAGGGATTTGGGGGCCCATGGGGAATCAGATACTAAGAATAAGGAATTGGTGGGAGAAGGGGTGAAGGATGCAGAAAGCATGTGGACAATCCAGTGATTTGGAGGCACTATATCAAAGTTCTCCACATCTGGAATGTCTCAGCAGCACAGAATTACCAGGGAGGGGCCATGGCTTTATCAAATGATGTGGGGTTTAAGGTCTGGGATTGCTTCTGAGGCTTTTCCTTTTTGCTTAGTGTGTCTGTTTTTCTCCCCAGGGTGGATCATTTGTTGAAATATTTTAGTGGATTGAAAGAACAAGAAAAGAGGTTTAAAGTTATGGAAGCCCAGGTAAGTAATAGTTTTATGGGCATTGACATCAGCTTTAGGATTTCACCAAGTTACTCTCATTCAGGGGTGGTTTAGCAGATGCTATTTAGGAATAAAGGGAAGCAGAAAGGGAGCTGTATTATGATTTCACTTTCCTTACCTCTCTGGTGATATATGCATACAAAGAAACATTTGACCTCTGGGAGGAAAGGAAATAACAGCATTTCCTGCTGTCTTTGCCAGTCTGCCCGAGAAGTGTGGGATTTCCTTTGGTCAGGATGCTCCGGAAGGAAAGGCTTCATCTTCCCCCTCCATTTTTTTTCCCTTCTCCCAACCTTTTCTTTTTTTAAAATGGTCAGCTTTGAAAGTACCCATATTCTGTCTGGTCTGACCCAGACTAATCTTCTTAGGCATCAGTTTTTCTAGTTTTCTTAGACAGCAGACATCAGCTTCAAAGGAAAGTGTCTAACATACCAATAATAGAAGGAAACCCTGTCTTGAGCTCTTGATGACAAACCCTCGAAATATAAACAAAGATTTTTTTTAAACATTCTGAAACTGCTCATCATTAGTGTGCTATGGAGCACAACCACTATTCTTTTGTTTGTCCCTGGAACTCTCCAGTGTAATTTTGGCCTTGATTAAAGTTTCTTATCTCAATACTCCCTTGAAGTTTCCCTCCTTTTTGTAATCCATTTTATGGCTTCCTGAAAAAAGTCGACTATTCAGTGGACAATGTTGATACCATATACAAGTCCAACAGGAACACAAAAGAAATGCTGTGATAGTTTGTGCCAGCTTGAGATAATGCAATATACTAAAAACAAAACAAAAAAGAATTTAATGCAAATATTCCTCCAAGAGAGTTCAACTATTAAAAAAAAATAAAGAAATGGTAGTGGTATCTCTGATGCTGCCCAGATTATCTTTCTTGCAAATTTAAGAATGGATAAAGTGCTGATATAGAAAAACACTACTTATTTTGCAGATCTGCTACTGTGCAGCTGTTATCTCCTCGATGGCAGAGGTGTTAACCAAAACTAACCTTTTTTGCAACCAATCAGCTCCAAACCATACATGTAAGTATTGAAAACAATCATGGAAAAAAAATATTAATCCAGCTGAAAAATTTCATTAAAAAAATGCAAGGGGACAAAAAAAAAAAATGGAAAAGAACCACATAAAGAGATACCTGAGGTAATGGTAATATAAATAAGGAGCAGAAAATTCATACTTCAGGATGAAAAATTACCTTTTGCAGAACTGATTTGAAAGCTACAGGCAAAGGACTGTTGCTTAATGTGCGTTAGAATGATCTCACCCAGTTTTAAGCATGTAAATAACCATCTATTGGCCATGCAGCTTCTTGAGAGGGTCATCTCAGGGGGTTTCTCAAGTCAATGAGATAGTACTACTAAAGTATTGCCAAAACAATTAACATGGGATAACAATAATTACTAAAAGCAAAAATGGAGCAAGCCTCCTACTACGTTTTAATCAATACAGCTCATTTGCCTCCAGAGCTGCAACTGCTTCTGTCAGTTCAGCACCATTATTTGGAACTGAAAACATTAGACAGCCTCTTTCTCAGCCACTGCAGGACATCCAACACAATAGAGATCTTGGGTATTCTTCTTAATGATCTATTTCAATATCTACCTATTACTATTCATTACACAATAAGCTATCCAAAACCCATTAAGTGAACAGATACTACATGGGACAAAGCAGCAGTGGGAAACTCAGAAAAGCTGTGACATGACAAGACCTCAAATGACTCAGACTAACCTCAAACTTGACTTCTTTCTGTTAGCATATGAAATATGTATGTAAATTGCTTCATAATCAACACTCCAGTGAGAAAAGCCATCCTGTAGCAAGTTCCACAGACATTTTAATACTGTAACTGTGTAAAAACCATTAACTTAAACAGATGAAAAATATAAAAGAAACCTCTTTGAATCATTTACTGAGAAAATGCAAATAGAATCTAAAGAATCTTTTTATCATGGATTATTTTCAACATTTTAAAGTTCCTTAAATAATTACTGTTCTGTGCTCCTTGTCCTAATAGATTGTTCATTACAATCCCATCAGGTGTGATGAATGCCAACACAGAAGCACCTTTGCAAGAAAGAAGTGAAAGAGAAGAGACTGCAGATCAGTCCAACGCTGCCATCACCTATATTGATAGTTAAATTTTAATTGTACTTCTTCAGATTAATTATTTTGTCACACTTAACTACTCTAGAAGTAAAATGCTAATCTCATGAAGGCCCAAGCCCAGCTCTTAGTCTTTTTCCACTGTCAATGTTTTGACACTACTGATTTCTTGGTCTTCCTTCCCTTCTGCTCCTCGATCACTTGGTCCTTTCTCCAAAACTCCATCCCACAAATCACACTAAAAACCTTCTTCTTCAGGATGACTCCACCACCTTGTTTTCTAAACATGACACAGGGCTGGTTCAGCTGGAGTGCTGGCAATGTCAGCACAAACTGACCTCAGCCAAGTTTCAAATCATGTAACCTTTCAAAGAATTTAATCTTTCATCCTTATTTATAAAATGAATTAACTGCCCATGAGAAATCCTAATATATCTGACATTCCTTACAATGCGATTCTCTATAGACTGTAAAATTACTGAAAATGTTAAAAATATGAGTTTTAGAATCCAAAATACAAGAAAGACTTGAGGGTGAAGTCACAAGACAGCAAGTTTAGAGTAACATCCTAGACAAATTTCAAGATAATTCTCAAATCAAATAAATGGAGCATTTGCTGCAACTACTGCAGCTGCAGTAATGGGCACAGTTCAGAGATGAGCATCACAAGCTACAGTTGGAAGTTTATTGAATCTGCAAGAACAACAAAGTGTCCAGCTCTGGTTTAAACACCTAATTCCCATCAAATCCACTCAAAGAGCCCATGGGGAAGCAGTGCCATCTGGAAAGGACACACAGGCCAAGAACCATCACATATCACACCAGTAAGAAGAAAAGCTGCTGCCCAGCTTAATGACCGAAGGTGTGGCTGAAGCCATCCTGAGCATGTCCTCACCAGCATGTATCCACAGCTGTACCTCTCCACAGGGAACTTTTTGTTCTATAAAATCTTTTATCATGTTAACACTAAGTAAAGGAAATAATGAGCCAACCTTAAAAAAACAAACAAAACTGATTTTTCCATTTCTCACCTGGGCCCTCCAAACTTATGACTGGGCACCACTGTGCTTCTTTTACCTTCAAAGGCAATAGAGAAGGATGTATTAATGCAGTAAGAGGTTTTCCTTTCACATCCAAGGGAAGACTAGATTTTATGTTCATTATTTACAAACCTCTACATAGCAAGCTCAGCATCTTTGTTCCAATATTCTCCAGGATTTGGAAGCAGTGCTAAACCTGGGTGTCAGCTGGAAGCCTCACAGCCTTTTAGCCAACACATCTTGTTCATTGGCTGCTTCAACTCCAGAGCAGGCCCCAGGGAGCTGCTCAAGCAAACCTGGCACACCCAACTCTGCTGCTACAGTGAGACTCTGCTGTGCCCACAGACTTCTCGGGAACAAGAAGTCTGGGGTATATTTTAGGTAGCTGAAGTTCTAAACAATATAAATTGTTCTTGGTGTCTACGATGCAATCACCAGACCAAGAAAAAAAAGTCAGTGAAAAAAAATCAAATGTAACCAATAACAATACAAGTCCTTGGATGTCTCAAACTCACTTCATCCTTCAGGCTCTTCTTCCTCGCCTTCATTGTCTACTTTTGGTCGGAAATTTTTCCTATTCTTCTTTTTACTGCAATGGAATCCAACTGTTTCCACAGATGACCTGTCCCCCGTGCCACCAGACCTCGCACTACCCCTACCTTCTGCAGTCAGGTCCCCTGCCATCACACACTCCTCCTCCTCTGCTGCCTTCCCACTGCCACTACCTAAGTGTCCCAGCTCTACCTTATCTTCCTCCCTTGATTCATCAGTCTTCTTAAAAGATCTTTCTTTCAGACCTATTTTAATGTGTTTCTTATCATCCTCTCCACCTGTTTTCTTTTCCAGTCCATCCACACCCCTCTTTGCTGGTTTGGTGAAGACAATCCTCCCAGCTCCACAGCTGGAAGGGTCCTGATTGAAGTATGGGGTGTAGCCTTCTTGTGTAGCTGAGCTTTGCTCCTCCCCTCTTTTCTTCAGGCCTGCTAGAAATTCCATGGCCACTTCCCTGTTAGTCTTGTCACTGGACTCTGAAACTGCATCTAGGCTGTATTTGGTCCAGCGCTCTGGGTGTGCCACATAGTCCGGCACTGCAGGGGAGGCTTTGGGAGCCTGCACTGGTTTGGCTTGCTTTCCCAGGCTTTCTGGGAACACACTCCCTGAAACTGTGGTTGGAGGTAATGGACGCTTAAACCTCCCATCGACAACATTATCTTCAGGCATCGAGGGCACAGACAACTTGGCTGCCTCTTCCAGGCAATCAAAAATGCTCTGGCTACGGAGCGAGAACGTAGAACTCATGCCCCTCAGATGGAACAGCTGGACAGGTGACTTGTGACTGCTGTCTGAAGAGGTAGGAGTCTCCCCTGGTCTGCAGTCCCCATCATCTACAGATGGCTCCTCAGGAGATATTGTATCAACTTCTGCTTCATCTGCTAACCCCAGATCATCAGAGTCAGAATCGCTGAGTGACACTGTGTCTGAGGGCAGAGCTCCTTCGTAGTCTGTGGCACCACTGGCCACTGTCCCCAGAAAGGGTTCACCTTCCTCCTGATCTCCCATGGTCAGGCTGTCACTCCACTGAGCTCTTCAACATAGGCCCAGGAACAGCTGCAAATATGGTTTTCAAAACGCCCACTGAGTTTAGGGTCTAGAACACAAAGGAGCATAAAAAAAAATCAACTGAAATGAGAGCCAATTATGAGACCATCATTCTGTGCCATGCAAAATAACTATTACTGCAATACAATGGGCAGCTGAGCTTCAAGGATTCCTAAGCAGTTTTGCTTGAAATAAAAACAAGATTTAAGGAACAAATACACATTAAAGACTTATGCAAGACTCAAGACAAGAATAAGAAATAATAAAAATGGTCTTGGACACCAAAATCCATTAAAGGGTACAGTGGGTCCAATTACTAAAAGATGAGCATAAACTTTCTACGTAAATCTGAACACCCCATAACTGTCTTGTGCATCTTCCAGGAGACAGCAACAACCAGTCCAAATTTCACCCTATATTTATCATATTGTATCAATCCAAGAAACACATCCTCATCTCTCTCACTTTCTTTTGGCCACTGCAAACCTCTATTGCATTTGCTACAGTACCTCCTGTCCCAGTAATCATCACATTCTGCCTATTGCAAATGACACTATTGCCAACTGAGGTCAGTGGCAGGGAAGGTGCAGGGCTACACTTTAATTGCTTTGAAGTGACATAAAGTACAAGCTCCACTCCTTCCTGTAGTTTACGCTCTCGTCTCATTACTGAGAATCACAAAACAAGCAGCTCAAGAAATAGATCCTACTTTAAGAAAATTAATCTCATGTGCCACACACGTGCACAGAAACAAGGAGAGGGTGCCACCAAGGGCCTGCAAAAGCTGCCCTTCAGCCAGTAAAACAGCCAAGTGATCTGCAGCCTGATTTCCAGCAGCAGCTGGAACACCTCAGTCATTCAGCAGCCCCTGCGGGGGAAGCCTCAAGGAGCTGAGGCAGGTGATCCTCATGCTACCATTTGCCAGGCAGCTGGAAGCAGAACTGGCAAACATGCACCTCAGTTCAGCTCGGGGCAAAAGGTGAATTACAGAATCAGATCTGATATTATAATAAACTCAGCTACTCAATTATAGGTTCTGCTGAAATGATGCAAAACAAACACATGGAAACCCTGTTGGTCACTCACTTTGTCTTGAGACTGAGTCAGCTTCACCTCCCGAGGGTCAGTTAGAGCCACCAAAGATCTCAGCACTTCCAACCTAGAAAACAAACATTTCCATCAAGATACTGGAAATGTAGTTTTAAAAATAATTCCTTCCCTGAGTCATCCAAAGCTGGAGAATCAACTTCTAAATCTGACACAAACTCACGCTGGTATAAAAGTTTGCAGATATTCCTGGATTTTTGGCAGAAGAACAACACACAGCCTAACAAGGCATTCACCACTCAGTCTCCACACGCACATTGACAACCTTATTCTGTAGGGCAACAGCGATTAAAAAAAAACAACACTGTAATTTGTACATGCAGTAAACCACTACAAAACAAACAGTATTAAATGCCTGTTTTCAGACAGCAGTATAAATATGGATCGCAGCCTGTGAATCAGGGTTTCTCTTGTTTGTTACACAGGAAGGAAAAATTTCGATCCGAAGGAGCTGGTTTAGCCCTAAAAGCATTAGTAGCCAAACAAACTGGCCCTTTGTACATCAACAAGAGTCAACAGGTTTGTTACAGTGAGGTGACTGCAGCAGAACTTGGACAGGATGGTGCCTTTCTAGATGGGAAGGTCTCCATTGGACTCTTCGATCCTGGTCTTACTCAAACAGGCTCTGAGCGTTTTCGTGCAGCCTGCGAGGAAAGCAGAGACCCCGGTCACTCCACACTGCGGCCAGGAGCCTGCCCTCATCGCTGTGGCAAGGCCTGCCTGCCACCCTGTGCCAACCACAGCCCACTGCTTCGGGACACTGCTCGGCCGAGCCGCCATTCCAAGGAGAGGGCAACGGCCCGCTGGCCCTAGCTCACACCCGGCCGCTGGGAAAAGGAAATCTCCACAGTCCCCGTCCCTGCCCCGTATCTCGAGTGAGGCCGCAGCTCGGCATGGCCGCCCCGGGCCCAGCTCCCTCTCCCGGGCCCGGTCCTGCTGGGTACAGACACACACACCCGCGCAGGCCTCCGCGCCCTCCTCTACCTCCGCACCTCTCTCCTCACGACCCAGGGCCGCCCGGCGCTCCCGGCTCAGCGCCCCGCGCTCTGGGCCCACAGCGCGAACCGGCTGGGGAATGGGGGAGAGGATGAAGCGCCTCACACACCGAGGCAGCTCGGGCCCAGCGCCTCCTCACAGCGGCCACCCCGTTCCTGGCCGCCTTTCCCGCCTCTCCGCGGCGCTGCGCGGGGTGCGCTGGGACACCGAGTCCTCCCCCGAGGCTCCGGTAGCTGCAGGCTCGGCGGAGAGACCACGACTCCCAGCGGGCAGAGCTGCCCAGCCCCGCCTCTCTCCTTTGCGTCCCGGGAGCTGTAGTCACTTCCCATTCCCCGACGGAGGACATTTTGAGAGCCGGACCGCGAGGAAGATCTCATGAGCCTACCGCACAGCGGGGCTGAGCTCGCCCAGAGCTGGACTGCAACTCCCAGCGTGCACCGCCCTGCCGCCATTTTGTAGCCGGGGAGGAGATGGGGAGGTGCCGGCGCTGGCGCTGCCGCCTGCTCTGGGGAGAGGGTTGTGTCCCTCCTCCATCCCGGAGAGCTCTTTTGCTGGCCCTGGCAGGACAGACCTACCCCCGGGCTGCCCGGCGCTATGAGGGGACCAGCGGGGCAGGTACGGAACCGCCATCGCCCTCCAAAATAGTCTGGGAACAAACATGTCGGGCAGAGCTTTTTCCTCAGAAAAGCCGGGTTTGGCCACAGTGTCAACTTCAGAGGAAGCGGCTGTTATTTTTTTGTGGTTTTTAAAAATGTATTTGTTTTCTAACCAGAAAACCTCAAGTCAATTGGGAAATAAAACCACTGTCCATCAAAAAAAAAAAAAAAAAAAGTTTCCATTTGCTGTCCCAGGAGAACATTCTTGCAAGAATGTGCAAGAAGTGTATGCAAGAAGAAGTGGAATTCTGTCTGACAATGTTTTATTGGTGTTGGCCAAAGCTGCCTGACTTTTTTTTTCCCTTTCTTTAAGCCAAAAGTTTAAGTTTTCAGTGGAAATATATTACCCTAGTGACTTCAACATTTAGCTTGTTCCCCTTACGTTAAGGAGGAAAGACAAGGGGGAGTTTGTATGCCAGGGGGATGTACCAATG